>JAYEPQ010000008.1:17265886-17403386 GCA_036321105.1 Dracaena cambodiana
TCATATATTGTATTTTTTCTCCTATATTTTATCTATTTTTATATATAAATAAATGCTACTTGGGTATTTTTAGTGTCTTATTCGGGTAATCCAATTCATACAAGAAGATGGCATGAAATCAGAGCCGGATAGAAAATAAATCTTATAAAAGAGTTTAAAGAAAGCAAAGTTACATGATTAGAATACTGCAGAGAGTCAAAATCAAATACAGTCATGAGAATAAAGTGTACAAAACAAGAGACTCGTGCAGAAGAATAACCAGGACTATTGGCCATATTTTAGCCGCCAAATGGCTGCATTAGCCGCCAAATAGCGGCAAAGAAGTGGGCCCATGGGCTGATTTTTCTTTGAGTGCTTCGAAGTAATTTTATAGTTATTTAGTTCTTTTAGAATTAGGGTTTGATTTTCGAAACCTATATATTAGCCGTATCCTTATATTATAGGGTTTTTGGGGAATGCAGTAGTTAATATAGAATTAGAATACAGTTTGTACTCGAATTTTTCATTAATAAAATTAGGATTTTGCTGAAGGGATGATGACCACAATACCATACTCCAGAGGTATGCCATTGCTTTCAAGTCTTTATTTGTTTTTTAGATAGAGTTAATTGCTTTCTAGTATAGATTTATTTGCTTTCTAAATTAGATTTATTTGCTTTCATGAATAAAAATAGGATTTTGTTAATTAGAACTATGAGTAGCTAATTTAGTTTAGCTCTAGAATGTAGATGAAACAAGAATCCACCATGTAATTGCTCTCTAGTATTTTCTTCTTAAATAAAATAATAAAGATATAATTTTTCCATAAAAAAAAAATATAAGAATTTGAAGATTAATACTTTGATAGGTTATACTTGAATTAAATTTCTTGATAGTCTATACTTAGTTAGGGTTGGAGTTATTAGTTTTCATCTTATTCAAAGAAATATCTAATGATTTAGTTTATTTTTATGAAAAGTAGTACCTTTGATGAGTTATACTTGCATACCACTTGATAGCTCATGCTTAGGGCGCTTTAAATAAATATTAAACTAAAAGATCAAATTTTTATGATAGAAGAAGATAATAGAAGTAAATATATAGTTGGAAACTAGTGGATCTAGATTCTAAACTAATTAGAATAACTTTCAAATCGACTTAGAATCCTGTGTTAGTCCGTTAGACTATAGAATTAGTAAGAATCGCAAAAACACCTGAGATTTATGTGGGACGACCTGTATAGTGCTACAACCGATACTGTATGCTTGCAGTTAAATTATCACATTAAGTTTTTGGCGCCGTTGTCGGGGATCGATGGTATTTTTCTTACTTTTTCTAACGTTTTACTGGTTAACAGTGTGTGTTGAGTATGTAGGGAACAGTAACTACAGATACAGGAAGATAAAAGGATCAGAAGAGTCTCTGAATTAAACAGCAGAAACCAGAGAGTCAAGCTCTCTGGTTTAGCCGCTATTCTGCGGCTAAAATCGCCAATTGGCAGCTAGGAAGGTAAATCCTAATCTCTAATTTTTTCTAGTTCTGTATTTTGATTCCCTGGTTCTAAAAAAAAGCAACATATTAGGCACTGTAGGAATCACAGTTTCTGTTTGATCATATCTATTCTACCGTTTCCTCTCCACCACACTCCATTTCTTGCATTAGTTTAGAAAATTCACGCATATACTTACGGTGGCTGGTTCATGTTACATTGGATCCGTGATCAATTTGGTCGACTAGGGAGATCAGATTTGTTCATGGGGGACAAGATGGACCAGCAGATTCCTATCTTTCAAGATCGATGTTACCCGTTGCGTACATCACTTCCTTCATGCATAAAACTTCCACAAGTAGCGGGTAATCATTATGAGTTAAACCTGCAGTACATCAGTATACTTCCTAAATTTACTGATTCTGATTCAGAAGATGCATATCTCTATATCAATGAATTTCAAAAAGTATGAATGATGATAAAATTGTAGCACTTATTGGAGGAAGCAATTAAGCTCCACTTCATCCTTTTAGCACTCAAGGATAATGCCAAGAAGTGGTTGTACAGTATGCCTACTGATTCAATCACTGCTTGGGATGAATTCGTTGCAGTGTTTCTAAAGAAGTATTATCTCACGCATAAGACGACAAAAATTCGAAATCAAATTAATCAATTCCGTCAAGTGCTGGGAGAACCCTTCTGAAAATACTTGGAATGGTTCAAGAATCTTTTAGCTCAGTGCCCCCATCATGCGATAGAGAAGTGGCGGTTGTGTCAAATCGTATATGAAGGGCTCGATTACACATCCAAAACTCTTCATGTGTCAAGGGGAGTTCATGAGAAAGAACGAGGATGAAGCATGGGACTTTCTTGAGGACTTATCATGGAAGACTATGCAGTGGGAGAGTTCCGCTGAGAAGCCCAGTGCATCAACTTCTGCTCATAAGGGTGGGATCCATAGTGTCGACTATTTTATAGCTGTCGAACTAAGATTGCAGCTCTTATGAGGATAATTGAGGCATTGGAGACTACTTGTGCTCCACAGGTAGGTCAAGTAAATCAAATTCAAGTTCCTACATGCTTTAATTATGGAACTCCGAATCACATTATGGAGGAGTATTCACTATTAGTCAATTACATGGGTCCCACATTTGAGCAGGCTAATGCCTTGTATCAAGCACCTATGAATAATCCATATACTCCGACATACAATTCTGGTTGGAGGAATCATCCAAATCAATTATGGGATCAAGAGCAATATCAGGGAGTCCCTAACCCTAACATGCAACCTCCAGCCACTGGTCAGTTCCCAAAACCAAATGTGGATACTTATCAATACCCAAACACATCAAATTATGGAAACAACCAGAATAGACCACTTGTACAAAACCACTCACATCCACAACATGGGTCTAATAATGATAAAAAAAAGCGACTTCAGTCACTTGAGAAGAACGTTAAAAACTTCTCAAATCTCATTTCAAGTTTGACACGTATATGTCCAACCTTGACACCCACATACAAAATCTTATGAAAGTGTCAACTGATTTTATTCAAAATATTGGCCAGCAACTGCTCGTAAACTCTCAATCTATTAAGAATGTAGAGCAGTATGTTGGACAATTAGCGAGTCAAATGAGTGAACGTGGCCAAGATACTTTTTCAAGTCAAACCATAATGAACCCTTATGCTAGTTCCTCAAATCAATTACATGTCCACCAATGCAATACCATATACACGCTCAGATCTGGCAAGTAAGTGGACAATAATATAGCTATGCTCCCTGTTCCCACTCCTACTATTTCGCAGGCTGCACCATCTCCATCACCTCTATCACCGTCACATGATCATTTGGAAGAACCTATACCTGAGCCGAAAGCACCATATCCCAATTAGCTTAGGAAGTCTTCACCACAATAAGAAAAAATTCTTGAAATATTTTAGCAGGTGAACGTTAATATTCCATTCCTTGATATTATACAACAGGTTCCTACTTATACTAAGTTCCTCAAGGATTTGTATACTAAGAAACGAGAAAGAAACATTTCTGAGAAAGTTTTTCTTACTGCAAATATATCACAAATCCTCTCTAACTCCTTGCATATCAAGTACAAAGATCAAGGTTCCCCTACAATCTCATGTATAATTGGAAACACTACATTTGATAGGGCATTGCTTGATCTAGGGGCAAGTGTCAACTTGCTTCCTTATACTGTTTATCAACAACTGGAGTTAGAAAAACTTCAACCTACCAAAATCATATTACAATTAGCTGATCGTTCGATCAAGAGACCACTTGGTATGGTTAAAGATGTGCTCATTATGGTCGATGAATTCATCATTCCTGTAAACTTCATTATCTTAGAAATTGAGTTGATTTCCAATCCACGAAATCAATTTTCTATTATCTTGGATAGACCATTCCATTCAACATCAAATGCATTAATTGATTGCAGGAGTGACCTCATGAAGTTATCGTTTGGAAATATGACTGTGGCATTGAACATATTTAATATGGATGAGCACACAACGAGCTCCTTCATTGAGGTAAATATTATTCACAGTTTGCACTCTCATTCTACCTCGTGCACTGATGATGACTCTCATTTGAGCAATTGTTCAAAGATGAGCTCATATTATTAGATGAATTGGCACATACTGATTCGATGTATAATAATACTTGTGCAAGTGTGCCATTGATTTATGAGCAAATTTTTGAGGATTTGTTTGTAGAGGAGCTCGAATTACTTCGTGAGTTAGAAGGGCCACCACCACATTCACTTGATCCTATAGCACTCTTCTCACTTCATAATATTTCTACATGTATGCTTGTTACTAACGATGATTGGCAGGTTTATAATGAAGAATTTTTTAACCCAATTATTAATGCGTATATGTGGACAAAGAAAAAGCGAGAACGGCATAAGAAGTAGACAGGTAATTTCGTAACTTGTAGGAGATTGATGAGGTATAATAATACACCCACTTCCCGTTTAAAATGCACACACTATGAAAGTGGAAAGCGATCGAGAGGTTATAACTGCTTTCCATGCGTTAATAGGGTGACGATATTGAGATCGTAACTCTTTACGACTCTCATTATTTTGTATAATATTTGTACAATAGTTTTCATATTTACTTTACCACCATTTATTTGTGTGTGAGAGCATACACGAGTTTAGGTGTGGGGGAGTGGGTTAGGATATTTTCTTCGTATTTTTCTAAGATTTTTAGTTTTTTTTTAGAATCTTCATTTTATTTTTAGATGATTTTTAGGTTTCTTTATTTTGCATTTTGGGTAATTTTTAGGGTAATAACTAACTAAAAAAAACTGAAAAAACCAGAAATTTATTTATTTTCATCAATAGATCAACCTAATTACAGATAAAGAGACAAATTTAGATTTGAAATTGGATATGAGAGTAGATTGGACGATACACTTTGAATTTGATGAAAAAAGATTAAAATCCAAAAAATAAATACCACTAACAGTAGTTTTGAGGCAAGTATACATTTATTTTTCACTTCACAATAGTTTCTTAGGTTAAGAATAAACATGATAATGATTGAGTAAGTCTTCTCTCTCTAAACAAAGAAAAAAAGTAAGTATAAAATAATATGGTGAGTCTGGTATTAAGACAATAGTCTCGAGAGTGATAAAATAATGTGGTGCGCCTGGTATTAAGGTAATAGTTTCAAAAGTGAAAAATTGAGTATGATCTGAGTAATCGGGTACTTTGTATCTAAATAAGCGTGAATATTCATATGAAAGGTGAAATATTCTTAAGAGAGAGAGAGAGAGAGAGAGTATGATCCGAGTAATCGGGTATTTTGCGCCTAAGTAAGCGTGAATATTCGCATAAAAGGTGAAATTATCTTTTTAAAAAAAGAAAAAAAAGAAAAAAAATTGTTATGACAGAGGAGATGAATCATGAGTTACAGTTGGAGACCAAGGCCGAAATAAACTATCACACGTGCACGTAGTTGTATAAGAGCCAATAAATTATCTGTTAGTAGGTATTGAAAGATATGATTTAAATTTTTGATTAAAATGATAAGTGTATCCGATATGATGCTCGATTTGAAAATTGATAATCTAAATGCATTCTTGAGTTTGTATATTAGTGAGATTAATTGATGAAAATATCATAAAAAAAAATTTCTTTCTTATGTATAAAATTTTTATCTTTCTAGTTTTTTGGTTATCCTTATTTTTCTTTTCTTTATTTTTAATCTATTTTCTTCACAAATTTTGTGGGTATATTCACTGCAAACCCTCACGAGACAACACGTCCACTAAGATAACCTAGGGATTTAAAGACTTGTTGCACATGCTAAGTGCAATCGCGATTCCTGCGAAAGTGAGTTAGGATTTTTTTTTTTCATTTTTAGGTTTAGATTTTGCTCGAGGACTAGCAAAAGATAGTTGTGGGGTGTGATTAGTATCATATATTGTATTTTTTTCTCCCATATTTTATCTATTTTTGTATATAAATAAATGCTACTCAGGTATTTTTAGTGTTATTTTCAGATAATCCAATTCATACGAGGAGATGACATGAAATCAGAGCTGGATTAGGAAACAAATCCTATAAAAGAGTTTAAAGAAAGCAAAGTTACAAGATTAGAATACTGTAGAGAGTCAAAGTCAAATATAGTCAAGAGAATCAAGTGTACAAGACAAGTGATTCGTGCAGGAGAAAAAAACAAGACTATTGGCCATATTATAGCCGCCAAATGGTGGCATTAGCCACCAAATAGCGGCAAAGAAGTGGGCCCACGGGCTAATTTTTCATCGAGGGTTTTGATGTAATTTTGTAGTTTTTTAGTTCTGTTAGAATTAGAATTTGATTTCCGAAACCTATATATTTGTTGTATCATTGTATTCTAGGGTTTTTGGGGAATGCAGTTGTTAATATAGAATTAAGATATAGTTTGTACTCGAATTTTTTATTAATAAAATTAGGATTTTGCTGAAAGGGTGACGACCACAATACCGTGCTCCACAGGTACGCTATTGCTTTCAAGTTTTTATTTGCTTTTTAGATAGAGTTAATTGCTTTTTAGTATAGATTTATTTGCTTTCTAGATTAGATTTATTTGGTTTCATTAATAAAAATAGGATTTTGTTAAATAGAACTATGAGTAGCTAATTTAACTTAGCTCTAGGATGTAGATGAAACTAGAATCCACCATCTAATTGCTCTCTAGTATTTTCTTCTTAAATAAAATAATAAAGATATGATTTTTCCATGAAAAGATTAAAATATAAGAAGTTGAAGATTAATACTTTGATAGGTTGTACTTGAATTAAGTTTCTTAATAGTTTATACTTAGTTAGGGTTTGGAGTTGTTGGTTTTCATCTTATTCAAAGAAATATCTAATGATTTAGTTTATTTTTATGAAAAGTAGTATTTTTGATGAGTTATACTTTTACCCCACTTGATAGCTCATGCTTAGGGCACTTTAAATAAATATTAAACTAAAAGATCAAATTTTTATGATGAAAGAAGATAATAGAAATAAATATATAGTTGGAAACTAGTAGATTATAAATCCTAGGCTAATTAGAATAACTCTCAAATCCGACTTAAAATCCTTTATTAGTCGGTTTGACTTTAGAATTAGTAAGAATCGCAAAACACCTGAGATCTCTATGGGACGATCTGTATAGCGCTACAACCGACACTGTACGGTTGCAGTAGAAATATCACATCAATAACCAAAAATAACCTAGAAATTGACTCAATGCTGCTGCACAAGGTTTGTAGCACAGCAGCACCATGCCCATAATAAAATGACTAAGTTTTGCTTCTAAATGCCAATTATGCTTATTCAAGTTTTGTTGGGATGGTAATTGAATTATCTAGGACTAATGAAGATTTTAGTCTCTAAATTTAATGTTATCTTGGTCAAATCGCAGCTGTACCAGGTCCATAACAGCAGTAGCATGTTTATAGTAAAATAACCATAACTTTTGTTTTACAACTCCAATTCACCTCATTTAAGATCATTAGAAAGATAATTGAATTATCTACAACTATACTAAATTTTAGCCTCTAATTTCATTTTATACTAGTCAAATAAGACATAGAAATTCTAACTGTCCACTGTGTTGCAGTAACACAAGCACATGTTCTATATCTATGCATATACCTCTTATTTTTATGATATGATACCAATATACATATACTCAATCACTCTTATTATTATCTATAATGATGATTTTAGACTTGTCATAACTCATATTTAGGCATACATGCGATATTTGTGCATATACTACTAGATACAAGATATGATATACATGCACACATGTTATTTATACATGTTGTTACTTATACATATTATTCTTTCTTGAAAATAATATCTCGCACACGTGAACGCATATTGTGACTCTTATACCTACTAGTATTATGCTCATACTTGCCAGTATTACCGCGCGTGTCGTTTTATCTTCATCTAACTTACATGCACACATATTTAATTATACATTTTACTATATGTACATGTTAATCTTGTTTGGAAATGATACCTCACATACATGAACATGTCATGTAACTCTTGTACCTGCCAGTGTTGTTGTACCTGCTAGTATACTCTTATCCTATAATTCTTGTATCTGCTAGTATTACTCTTGTACTTGTTAGTGTTGACGTGCATGTCGTTTTATATTCTCCTGACTATTGATACATATACTTTTATTACATATGTGATATTAATATTTGGCAGTTACTGCATTGTGGGTACAGAAGAAATGAATAGTGGAATAAAATACGTATTGTATGAGTTTCTTATCTTACTTGGGATACATCTGCCAATTTGTGTATTAACACTATCAGTTTCCTAGTTGTGCCAAGTAGCACGACCGGCTTATTTGAAGACCAATGTTTGGACTATGATTTCAGTTATATAAGAGATATCCAATTCGCCTAGCAGTGATTCGGTACGTGATAGTTGGGTTTGGACCATAATAACGGGCATATAGGGTACACTCCTAAAATACATAAAAATCTCACAATTCTGTTTCAATCTAATATGATAGAATTTGCGTGTTCATATTATACTATATACACTAATTGCTTCATGATTCAAGTTTTTTTATTCATACCATATACTACATGATTCTTATTATATTTGGCATATCTTGTTATTTGATCACATCATATTACATGTACCATATACTGTATGATTCATTTTATATTATGTATATCTTGTACTACATAATTCTTATTATATTTGGCATATCTTGTTACTTGATCACGTTATATTATATGTACATGTATACTATATGTACCATACACGTCAACACTAACAAGTACAAGAGTAATACTAGCAGATACAAGAAGTATAAGATAAGAGTATACTAGCAGGTACAACAACACTGGCAGGTACAAGAGTTACATGACATGTTCATGTATGTGAGGTATCATTTCCAAACAAGATTAACATGTACATATAGTAAAATGTATAATTAAATATGTGTGCATGTAAGTTAGATGAAGATAAAACGGCACGCGCGGTAATACTGGCAAGTATGAGCATAATACTAGTTGGTATAAGAGTCAGAATATGCGTTCACGTGTGCGAGATATCATTTTCAAGCAAGAATAATATGTATAAGTAACAACATGTATAATAATATGTGTGCATGTATATCATATCTTATATCTAGTAGTATATGCACAAATATCGCATGTTTGCCTAAATATGAGTTATGACAAGTCTAAAATCATCATTATTTCTAACTGTCCACTGTGTTGCAGTAACACAAGCACATGTTCTATATCTATGCATATACCTCTTATTTTTATGATATGATACCAATATACATATACTCAATCACTCTTATTATTATCTATAATGATAATTTTAGACTTGTCATAACTCATATTTAGGCATACATGCGATATTTGTGCATATACTACTAGATACAAGATATGATATACATGCACACATGTTATTTATACATGTTATTACTTATACATATTATTCTTGCTTGAAAATGATATCTCGCACACGTGAACGCATATTGTGACTCTTATACCTACTAGTATTATGCTCATACTTGCCAGTATTACCGCGCGTGTCGTTTTATCTTCATCTAACTTACATGCACACATATTTAATTATACATTTTACTATATGTACATGTTAATCTTGTTTGGAAATGATACCTCACATACATGAACATGTCATGTAACTCTTGTACCTGCCAGTGTTGTTGTACCTGCTAGTATACTCTTATCCTATAATTCTTGTATCTGCTAGTATTACTCTTGTACTTGTTAGTGTTGACGTGCATGTCGTTTTATATTCTCCTGACTATTGATACATATACTTTTATTACATATGTGATATTAATATTTGGCAGTTACTGCATTGTGGGTACAGAAGAAATGAATAGTGGAATAAAATACGTATTGTATGAGTTTCTTATCTTACTTGGGATACATCTGCCAATTTGTGTATTAACACTATCAGTTTCCTAGTTGTGCCTAGTAGCACTACCGGCTTATTTGAAGACCAATGTTTGGACTATGATTTCAGTTATATAAGAGATATCCAATTCGCCTAGCAGTGATTCGGTACGTGATAGTTGGGTTTGGACCATAATAACGGGCATATAGGGTACACTCCTAAAATACATAAAAATCTCACAATTCTGTTTCAATCTAATATGATAGAATTTGCGTGTTCATATTATACTATATACACTAATTGCTTCATGATTCAAGTTTTTTTATTCATACCATATACTACATGATTCTTATTATATTTGGCATATCTTGTTATTTGATCACATCATATTACATGTACCATATACTGTATGATTCATTTTATATTATGTATATCTTGTACTACATAATTCTTATTATATTTGGCATATCTTGTTACTTGATCACGTTATATTATATGTACATGTATACTATATGTACCATACACGTCAACACTAACAAGTACAAGAGTAATACTAGCAGATACAAGAAGTATAAGATAAGAGTATACTAGCAGGTACAACAACACTGGCAGGTACAAGAGTTACATGACATGTTCATGTATGTGAGGTATCATTTCCAAACAAGATTAACATGTACATATAGTAAAATGTATAATTAAATATGTGTGCATGTAAGTTAGATGAAGATAAAACGGCACGCGCGGTAATACTGGCAAGTATGAGCATAATACTAGTTGGTATAAGAGTCAGAATATGCGTTCACGTGTGCGAGATATCATTTTCAAGCAAGAATAATATGTATAAGTAACAACATGTATAATAATATGTGTGCATGTATATCATATCTTATATCTAGTAGTATATGCACAAATATCGCATGTTTGCCTAAATATGAGTTATGACAAGTCTAAAATCATCATTATTTCTAACTGTCCACTGTGTTGCAGTAACACAAGCACATGTTCTATATCTATGCATATACCTCTTATTTTTATGATATGATACCAATATACATATACTCAATCACTCTTATTATTATCTATAATGATAATTTTAGACTTGTCATAACTCATATTTAGGCATACATGCGATATTTGTGCATATACTACTAGATACAAGATATGATATACATGCACACATGTTATTTATACATGTTATTACTTATACATATTATTCTTGCTTGAAAATGATATCTCGCACACGTGAACGCATATTGTGACTCTTATACCTACTAGTATTATGCTCATACTTGCCAGTATTACCGCGCGTGTCGTTTTATCTTCATCTAACTTACATGCACACATATTTAATTATACATTTTACTATATGTACATGTTAATCTTGTTTGGAAATGATACCTCACATACATGAACATGTCATGTAACTCTTGTACCTGCCAGTGTTGTTGTACCTGCTAGTATACTCTTATCCTATAATTCTTGTATCTGCTAGTATTACTCTTGTACTTGTTAGTGTTGACGTGCATGTCGTTTTATATTCTCCTGACTATTGATACATATACTTTTATTACATATGTGATATTAATATTTGGCAGTTACTGCATTGTGGGTACAGAAGAAATGAATAGTGGAATAAAATACGTATTGTATGAGTTTCTTATCTTACTTGGGATACATCTGCCAATTTGTGTATTAACACTATCAGTTTCCTAGTTGTGCCTAGTAGCACTACCGGCTTATTTGAAGACCAATGTTTGGACTATGATTTCAGTTATATAAGAGATATCCAATTCGCCTAGCAGTGATTCGGTACGTGATAGTTGGGTTTGGACCATAATAACGGGCATATAGGGTACACTCCTAAAATACATAAAAATCTCACAATTCTGTTTCAATCTAATATGATAGAATTTGCGTGTTCATATTATACTATATACACTAATTGCTTCATGATTCAAGTTTTTTTATTCATACCATATACTACATGATTCTTATTATATTTGGCATATCTTGTTATTTGATCACATCATATTACATGTACCATATACTATATGATTCATTTTATATTATGTATATCTTGTATCACATAATTCTTATTATATTTGGCATATCTTGTTACTTGATCACGTTATATTATATGTACATGTATACTATATGTACCATATTTAGTTAACGACTTCAGAAATTAGAAGTATTGGATGAAAAACGTTTAAAAACTCAACAACAAATAGAGCTCTATCAAGCTCGAATATCCCAAGCTTTCAACGAGAAAATGAAAGAAAGAACTTTTTGGTGATGTGGTCTTAGCAGTTAGATGACTAATGATCCTAATGCATAAAACTAAGGGCAAATTTCAGCCAGACCCATTTGTAGTAGAGACAGTCTACTCAAATAGAGCATATCGGTTGATCAATCAATACGGTGACCGGATAGTAATGCCAATCAATGAAAAATTCTTGAAGAAATATTATTCTTAAGGGAATGAAATCATCTGATCTTTTGTTTAAGGGAATGAAATCATCTGATCTTTTGTTCAACACAGCAAGTGAAGAAATGCTAGCTTGTTGCCAAGTTGTAGCTTTACACCCTAACGAGGGGTACAAAATAAAAATGAATTCTACGTCTCTATGGCTAAGGATAGATGAAAGATTTGGCATGTAAGCCCAAACGAAATCCTCGCTAATCCTATCATGATGGGGTAAAAATATGAACTGCCCAACACCGTCAAGATAACGGAAAGAGAATCAGTTTCTCGCCAACCCATCATGCTAGGGTAATAGCATGAACTGTTCAGCGCCGCCAAGACAATGGAAAGAGAATAAATTTCTCGTCAACCCTATCATACTGAGATAAAAGCATAAATTACCCAATACCATTAAGATAACGGAAAGAGAATATTTCTCACCAACATCATCATGCTGGGGGTAAAAGCATGAGCTACCCAACACAATCAAGGTAACGGAAAGAGAGCAAGTTTCTCGCAAACCCATCATGCTGGGGGTAAAGCATGAACTTAACAAATTCCGTCAAAGCAATGGGAAGAGAATAAATTTCTTTCCAACCCATCATGCTGGGGTAAAGGTATGAGCTGCCCAACGCCATCAAGGTAACGGGAAGAGAACAAGTTTCTCACAAAGCCATCATGCTGGGAGTAAAAGTATAAATTGCCAAACACCATCAAGGCAATGGGAAGATAATAAATTTCTCTTTAACCCCATCATACTGGGGGTAAAAACATGAACTATCCAACACCATCAAGATAACTGAAAGAGAACTCGTTTCTCGTCAACCCATCATACTGGGGTTAAAAGTATGAACCGCCCTAAGCTGCTAAAGTAAAGGAAAGAGGAAAAGTTTGGCATATAAGCCAAAACGAAATTCTCGACAACTTACCATACTGAGGGGAATAGCATGGCTAGTCCAACTCCAACGGTAGTTAGTGAAGGCAAACCAAATCCGTTAACAATTGGGGGTTTGCTAAAAATTCCATGATAGAATTCGTCACAATAGTATCCTTATTTGATCATAAGGATACATTACCACCCAAAACTGCTAAAGCAAAAGGAAGAGAAAAAGTTTGGCATGTAAGTCCAAACGAAATTCTCATCAATCTCATCATGCTGAGAGAAATAACATGGCTAGCCCAACGCAAATGGCGATTGGTAAAAACTAACCAAATCCGTTGATAACTGAAAATTTTCTAAAAATCCTAATGAGATCAATCTCCTGTCACGTTAAGATTTCACCTTTGGCAGCAAGACTTTTCTTATTAATTTTCTTCAGCAGAGCCAGTGACTCTCTAAAATATTTGTTGCGTTAAAATCATACTTTTGACATTAGAATACAAAATTGAATCAATTTTCTCTATGAAATCAATTCTAATCAAATCTCCTGTCACGTTAAGATTTTATCTCTAACAACAAAACTTTTCTCATCACTCTTATCCCAGTGGATCCAGTGACCCTAAAAAAAATTCGTTAAGTTAAAATTATATCTCTGACACTAGAATACAAAATCAAATCAATTCTCTCTATGAGATTAAATTCAATCAACTCCTGTCACGTTAAGTTTTCACTTCCGACAGAAGACAAAATCACACTTCATCAAATCCAATATTACTTGTTTTTGGCATCGTCAAGTTAAAATTACCTCTGACAAATATCATCTCCCTATCAAGTTAACAATTATCTCTGATAGTCAAATTTCAAAACTGGACATGTTAATAGTTATATCTGTTTAATCAGCTCCTTCCTATCATGACCAGATTTTCTGAATATGTTGAGTTTTGAGCCATGTTTAATGATACATTTGTCCTCACTCAAATCCCGTTATACTAAATGCCACTGAACGGGTAGATTAAACAAGTTAAACCCTACCTCTGTATAATCGGTTCATTACTATCAAGTCTTGAATCTCTGAATAGAATGAACCATAAGACATATTTAATGACATCTCTATCTTTTCCTGATCCGTCATACTAGATATCGCTAAACGGTTAGGATCCAATGAGCACGTTAACATCATACCTCTGTTTGTCATCCAATGAGCATGTTAAATCATACCTCTACTGTCATCTGAGCACGTTAACATCATATGTCTGCTTGTCATCAATAGAGCATGTTAACATCATACCTCTGCCTATTATCTATATATCATAATTTGTCATACTAAACGTCACTAAATAGTTACGACTCAACTCTTTTGAAAACTCTTACTACCATATTCTGAACCTCTGAATAGTTTGAGTTATCATCTATAAGACACATTAATAATTACCTTTGTCTATCAAATTCATCACTTTGTTTGTCATGTTTTTAGACTCCGAACAGACAAATTATTTTTTCCTAACTGCAGACAATAAATTTTTTGGAAGCAAAGCTACAAATTGAAGCCATACAAGTACAATAGCCAGCATAAAAAAATTCACTAGAAGTAATCCCTGATATATCGGAGAGGTGCAACAGTACACGTCTAGCAACAAAACAGAAGGAAGATAGCAATTTCAGAATATGGTTCACATTACACCATGAAAATCTGCTACACAATGAAGAATACAAAGCCAAATTCAAAAGAATCCAAAGTATTTCGAAATTCGTTACAAATCAACAATGAAGTTTCGAAAACTTTGAAGGGGGTTATGTAGAAAAAAAATTGTAATAATAATAATAATAATAATAATAAAAGGGTGGTACCTGCGCGGTTGAGGGTGCACCTGCGGGGTTGCTCCCACGGGTTGCCCCCGCGGGGTTGCTCTTGCGGGTGCCACCCGCTGCTCTGCACGGTGCGCCCCTCGTGATGCTATCTGTGGGGTACCTTCCGAATGTGGGTGATTCAGTTTTACGTAAATTTCTCGCACGACGTGGATAAACTCTCGTGGAGTTAAAAGGAGATTTTTCAGAGAGCAGAATCTAGAGGAATGAAGAATTTCCAGAGAGTTCCCAACAAAGAAGAACAGGAAGACAGGAAAATCGTGAGAGCGGAATTTCCTCCCCTTCTCCTCCGGCTAGAGTTTGATGCCAGAAAAATCAATAGACGTGATGTCCGGATCATCAACGGAGTGTAGAGATAAGGCTCCATCGCTGTCAGAACCTACAAAATTAAAAGGGAAATTAAAATCAATCATTTCCCATTCTTATATATCGATATTCTTTTGTAATTTCTCTTTATTGGTGTAATTCTAAAGTAAATTTCCACTGAAAGGAATCTCTACAAATTTTGGGTGTACAAGCATGCATTTAGATAATATGATTGACATGCATGCGTTTAAATAATATGATTGACATGTTATGTTCGCTATGTAATCAATAACCGGCTTAAATCAATGTACAGTGTGCCCATTCAAGACCTTGACCTTATGTTTGATCTTACAGGTTTACAGCGAAATCTGATAGACTATATAGAGTTGTTTTGTTGTGTTTATAAATTGAGGAGATATGATTTGGGGATCTAACAATTTTGCGACAATGTTTAATTGACACATGGATTGTTTAATAATTTATGAACTCTGTATCGTAGAAAGAAAATCACATTTAGGACTTCATAGGTAGGATCATAGATTCATTATAATAGATGGAAAACCTTCTAATGTTCCATTTAGCAATTAATTTGTTTCACATCTTCGTCTTTAGAATAATTCCTACTAATACTAATAATATGGATTAAACATGCTTAGTTGCAGTTATATGCTTAGTTTTTAGGTGCAACTGAAGCACGAAACTTAATGACCCTCTCATGTATTTGCTAAATGATGATTAGCAGTCAGGGAAACCCAGTTAAAATTGTAGATATCATCAGCAAAATAATTATCTTTGTCAACCAACCATATGCATACGGAGTTAGAATACTCTAGGGTCTGAGATTTTCATCTTTTTCTCATAGAGCAAGTTTGGGACTTTGAGGAGGTGACATGTTTCTATTATCAGCTGCCTTTGCTATTTTAGCTTCAAACTGTTGAGAATGCTAATTTACATAGCAGCGTGCACAATTTCATGCATTCAAGATTATTATTATTCTTAATTATGTCAACAATGCAAGTTTATATGTCATGGAGCAAACTTATATATGAATGTGGATAAATGTTTTTTTTTACCCATGGGATGGATTTTAAAGTTTCATACTTTCACTGCTTTTCCTAAGCCAAAATGAAGGAGGGTTGTGATAGGCCTGTGACAGCTAACATAAAATCTTGTCACATATCTTGACATAAGGCAAAAATTGAATTTCGTTGGGATCGTCCATTACTAAGCGATGCGCTATATGGTAGTTCCGATATAGTAAAAAGTGTCATGATTACTGGATTATCACCCAGAAGCGACATGCTACATTGGTGTCTGGATGTGGTGTCAAATGAGTGAGCTTTCCCATCTTAACGAGAATGTGAGGGTTAAAAAGTTAGTTTATGAACATAAGATGTGGTTAGTTTTGTAGAACATACGGATAGATTTTCATTATCAGAGAGTTGGTGCTATAATTAGAAGGAAGGTTAGTATTTTGCGTGTGAAGGAGACTAAGTGAGTAGATGAAAAAACTACGGTAGTAAAGTTTTTGGGTTATGAAATGAGCCAAAATATGAATTTCGTTGGGGCGTTCCCTACTGAGCGACGCGCTATATCAGAGCCCGGGTATAGTGAAAAATGTGTGAGGGTTGCTAGGTCGTCGTCCAGAAGCGACGCGCCACGTCGGCGCCCGGATGTGGTGTCAAATATAAGAGAGTTCTCACATCTTAATGAGCGGATGGGGGTAAATAAGCTAGCTCATAAATATAAATTTCGATTGGTATCATGAAATATAGGTTCCCTTACAGATAGATTAGCAGAGTTAGTTGATGTTATGATTAGAAGGAGGGTTAATATTTTGTGCGTGCAGGAGACTAAATGGGTAGGTGAGAAATCTAAAGTCATAGAGCCTTGGGGTTATAAATTTTGGTATACGGGTAGAGATAGAAACCGTAATGGGGTAGGTGTGATCATAGATAAGTAATTACTTGGGAATGTAGTGGAGGTTAGGAGGAAGGGTGATATAATTTTATTAGTTAAATTTATTTTAGATTGAGAGTTTTTTAATGTAATTAGCACCTATGCACCACAAGTAGGACTTGATGAATCCAGTAAATATTAATTTTGGGAGGATTTAAATGCGATAGTACAAAGAATACCCGCTAGAGAAAAACTATTTATTGGTGGTGTTCTCAATGGGCATGTAGGAACTAGTCATAATGGGTTTGATAGTGTACATTGGAGGATTTGGTTTTGGAGAAAGAAATGAAGCAGGTAACTCAATTCTACATTTTGTTTTGTCTTATGATTTAATTTTAGCGAATACTTGTTTAAAAAGAGAGTTTCTCACTTAGTTACTTTTAAAAGTGGATCGAATGCAAGCAAATAGATTTCTTTTTAATTAGGAGGGTAGATAGAGCTAGTTGTATCGATTATAAGGTAGTGCCAGATGAGAGTGTAGTTACCCAAAATAAACTCTTAGTTTTAGATATTCAGATTAGACAGAAAATTAGAAAAATTAAGTGTAAATTAGATCCTAAAATTAAGTGGTGGCGATTAGAAGGTAATCAAAAAGTTTTTGTAGATAGAGTAGTACAAGAAGCAGATTGGAGAGACCATGATGATTCTAATGTAACATGGAACAAAATGGCTAGCTGCATTAAAATGATAGCTAAAAATATATTCGGTGAGTCGAGGGGCGGTGCTCCACCATGTAAGGATACATCATGGTGGAATGAAGAGGTAAAAAATGCTATTAAGATCAAGTGAGACCTTTATAGAGATTTGAAGAATAATAATAATCATAATAATGGAATAAGTTTTGAGAAGTATAAAGTAGCAAAGAAAGAGGCTAAGAAAGTTGTTCGGGAGGCAAAAACTAAATTATATAAACAAGTGTATGAGAAGCTAGATAATAAAGAGGCAGAAAAGGATATATATAGAATTACTCGAATAAGAGAGAGAAAGTCTAAAAACTTATGTACTGTAAAGTGTATTAAAGATGAGGATCAGACAGTTCTAATTCGCGATGAAGAGATTAAAGAAAGATGAAAATATTATTTTGATAGATTATATAATGGTAGTTTCACTCAAGATTTGGGAGATCTCACTATTCAATGTGAGAATATGAATCGTAGTTTTATGCGCAGAATCAAAGAGTCTGAAGTAAAAGAGGTTTTGAAGATGATGAAATCAAGAAAAGCTGTTGGTCCAGATGAGATTCCTATAGAGGTATGGAGATATTTAGGAGGGATTGGTGTGAGGTGGCTAACAAATCTTTTTAACAAGATTTGGCAAACTAAGAAAATGCCAAATGAATGGAGGAAGAGTACCCTAGTACCTCTGTATAAGAATAAGGGCGACATTCAGACTTATTCTAACTATCGGGAAACAAAACTCATGTATCATACTATGAAATTTTGGGAAAGGGTAATTGAATTACATCAAATAAGAATGTGTCATACTATGATAGAGTAGTGGCCAATGTCAGAACATGTGGTGGTTTAACTAGTGATTTTTCTATCACAATTGGATTACATCAAGGATCTGCATTGAGCCCATTCTTATTTGCTATAGTGATAGAAATGAATGGAGAAGGAATATCAAAGTGATCGATCCGGCGTGATTTTTTTTTTGGTTCATGTAGCCTACCCCAAATACTTGGGATAAAAGGCTTAGTTGTTGTTGTTGTTGTTGTTGTGTTATAAACTTTGGTATATTGGAGATAGAAATCATAATGTGGTATGTTTGATTATAGATAAACAGTTGTTTGGGATGTAGTGGAGTTTAGAATTAAGGGTGATACGATTTTATTTTGGATAGGGAGTTTTTTAGTATGTTAGTGCCTATGCACCACAAGTTGAATCTAAGAAGCAATACTTTTGAGACGATTCAAATGAGATGCTGCAGGGAGTACCCATTGGAGAAAACCTCTTTAAGGCAGTGACCTCAAATGGCTTATAGGAACTTGTCGTAATGAATTTAATAGTGTACATAGAGGATTTGGTTCTGAAAACAAGAAATAAATTAGATAATTCATTTTTATATTTTGTTTTGTCCTATGATTTGATCTTAGCAATTACTTGGCTTAATAAGAGTTTTTTACCGAATTACTCTTAGAAGTGGATCGTGTGCGAGCCAATTAGATTTCTTTTTAAGTAGAAGAGTAGACAGATGTAGTTTCATTCATTGTATAATAGTGCCGAGTAAAAGTAGTAACCCATCATAGGCTTTTTGTTTTAGATGTTTAATTAAAAGGAGACTTAGAATGATTTAAATCCTAAAATTAAGTGGTGGCTGCTAGAAGGTAACCTTTTAGCCTTGAGGCTAGGATCAACGTAGTCAACCAGAGTCTTTATAGATCGAGTCAAGCTGGAAAGATATTGGACGGCCCAAGATGATCCCTATGCAACATAGAACAAAATGACTAGTTGTATTAAAAAATAGTTAAATATGTTCTTGGTGAGTCGAGAGATGGTGCACCATCATATAAAGACACAACATAGTGGAATGAAGAGATAAAAATTGCTATTAAAGATCAAAAGGATTCTACGAAGATAAGAAAAATAGTTGAGTGAAATTTGAGAGGCATAAGCTAGTCAAGGAGGCTAAAAAATCTATTTGGATGCAAGAGCTAAAATGATCTATAAAGAAGTGTACAAGTAGTTGGACTCCAAAGAGTCTTAAAAGTATATGTACAGAATTGCTCGAATGAGTGAGAGAGTTTAGAGACTTATGTATTATTAAGTGGATTAAAGATGAGGATTAGAAAGTTCTAGTTGAGATAAAATCAAGGAATAATGGAGAGATTGTTTTGACAAATTGTATAATGATAATTTTACTCTAGATATGAATGACCTTATCATTCATTGTGAGGATATAAATTGTTTTACTTGCAAATGTAAAGAATATGAAATAATAGAGGCTTTGAAGATGATAAAATCAAGAAAAATATTGGTCCAAATTGAATTCCTATTAAGATATGGAGATATCTAGGAAAGATGGATGTGAGATGGCCTATAAACCTCTTTAACAAAGTTTAACAAATTAAAAAGATGCCAAATAGATAGAGTAAAGTATCTCATTCGCTCTATATTAGAGTAAGGGTGATATTCATAATTGTTCTAAATATTATGGAATTAAACTAATATCACACCATGTAATTTTTGAAAAGGATAATTGAACACATATTGACAGACTATTAAGATATCAAAAAACCATTTTGGTTCATCGGGGCAATCAACGGTAAAGGGTATTCATTTACTTTGTCAACTCAGAGGATTTTGATAGAGAAGTAAAGATTTGCAAATAATATTTATTGATTATAAAAAGCCTATAAAAATTATCGAGAGGGGTGTTATGGTAGACATTGATGAATTAAGGACTTTTTATCAAGTATACTGATATAATTAAGAAAATGTACGCTGAGGAGTGGTAAATATTAGAACTTGTGTCAGCCTGATTAGTAATTTCTTGATCACAATTGGACTGCATCATAACTATTTTTATTTGCCATAATGATAGATGAACTTTGTAGAGTTATGTATGATAACCTAGGTTTCTCATAGGTATATATTATTTGTGGATGATATTGTTTTAGTTGATACGACAAGAGCAGGGGTAAGTCGGAGTTAAGGAGGCAAATCTTAGAATTTGAGATTTTAGATTAAGTAGATCCAAAACATAATATACCGAGTAGAAATTGGGTAAATGAAGGATCTGAGAATCTAGTATTGTGACACTAGGTGGGCGAGAAATATCAATGAACAATTAGTTTGGGTACTTGAGTCCTATCATTCAAAATGATAGGGAGATTGATGCGTTATCAACCGTATAATTCAAGCTGGTTAGTTGAAATGGATGAGCGCTACAGGAGTTTTATGTGACCGTAAAATTCCATTAAGGTTTAAGGAAGATTTTATAGGACTGCTATTAGGCCAAGTTTGTTATATCGCATAGAATACTGAGTTATAAAGATAAATCATTTTTAGTAGAGTGTAGCAAAAATGCACATGTTTTGATGAATATGTGGTAACACTAGGTGAGATAAGTGTGAAATGATATTTTTGTTAAGATAGGTGTAGTCCCCGTAGAAGATAAGATGCGAGAAAACCACTTATTATGATTTGATCATGTGAGACGTAGACCTACGGATGCATTAGTTTGACGAATGGAACCTATAAACATAGAACACGTTAAAAGAGTGAAGGGACAACCGAAGAAAATATATGGAGGTAATACTGAAAGATATGGATGTTAAAGGCCTAAATGAAGACATATTGCTTAATAAGAATGAGTTGAGAAAGATCATTCATGTGATAGATTCTCTTTTGGTTCTTAAGCCTACTCTAAGTACTTTGAATAAAAGGCTTAGTTGTTGATGTATGGATTTATAATGTATTTTAGCTATGGAAAATTTAAACCTTTTCAAGTTATGTATAAATCTATAGTTACCAGAACATTCACTATTCTTCATCAGGAAAGTGGATGAATTGTTTATATGTGTCTATTAAACAAATAGAATTATCAGTATTTATATTTATTGGGTACCTATCATCATATACGTGTAGGGCTTTTGATTAAAGGATCTGGTCAGCATAGATACCTTTTAAAAACTCATCATCTTATGGTTTAGAGTTGGATTCTCCTTCGTGTTAGCTAGTTTCGACTGTGTGGGCATGTAAACTGCTTGTGTTGAGATGTTCTAGTCGTACATGATACGAGTGAGTATGTTTTGGAGGAACAAATCTGGGGCTGTGAACCAGTATTAAGAGTTGTATGTGATCATTCATGGTGATTTTGTTTAGATGTTTGATGGTTTTCTTTCAGGTAGTTAAAAATTGTTCTTCTATATAGATACCTGATCAGGTAATATGTTCACTTATTTTGGGAAAGCAAGCGAATACTTTCCTCAATCATGACCAACTATTTTGTCAAACTTTATAATGTACAAAAAGTTGATCTCTTATCCTTTTAAGAAACACAGTGCATTTTCCATAAAAATAACCACTTTGCATTTGAGACTATTAATTTAAATGATTCACTGAGAATGAAGAAAGAGACAATGCTTCCTGTGTCGGCCCAAACATAAGGCTCTTTTTACTTTGTTTGTCGAAACTCTTAATGCCTCCTTTCTTTCATGAAGAGACACTTTCAAGATCATTTAGTTAGACATTTGGATTGAAGGGCAAGTCCATGATAAGACCCACCAAACATGTCTTCTGGTTTAATACTAAAACAAGAAAACATAATTAGTTCCCGAATGATGAACTAACATGTATCATACCGAAACAAATCATCAACAATTTGCTATGATTCAAAAAAGTAACACCAATATGCATATGTTCATTTCCTCAAGAGTATCTTATTTTCTTGGAGATTATTAGAGAACGTGAGCTTTCCTGGAATCTTATAACATACTCTAAATAAATAAATAAATAAATAACCTGGGGGGCAATTTTCGAGTCTTCCTAAGTGAGGCATTCTTTCATCCTCTAAGAGGTTCACAATTTCCAGGTCAATATTTTTCTTTGCTTCCAAGATTTTGAGGAGAATCTTTATCTATGTATCCTCTGTTGACATTTTATCTTTACAACTAAGGTAGGTTATTGTTCCATATAGTGCCCTTTACGTAAGTGAAGCTCCAAACAAGCTCCCACAATTTGAATTTGAATGATGGAACAACCAGTAAACTTTTCTTCGAGAATATAATACCACTTTTGATGATACTCTAGCATGATGCATCCATCTTCTAGTTTCACAATCCTAGATGACTCCCTTTCATGGACACAGTGATACAGAGGGAATAGAGGAAAAAAGATGATCTAATGACAACGATGTTTTCCTTCCAAATTTGGAATATTTGCTTTGCAATTTTCTAGCAGCACATTTCTGTGCAATATCTTCAGAGATTTTTCCTAGTGCACCCCACACTACATAACTAATTATATGCAGATTTGCAAGTGTAATTTCTGCAACAACTATTAATCTCTTTAAGGAGGACCTTCTTACGATTTGACTCTAGTAACCTATTAAATTTGAAGTCTAATATTTTAAAGGGAAAAATATTCTAACTGTCTGACTTTAGTAACCTATTGAGAATCCAAAGACATTTTTCCGAACTTGCAACCAATTAGCTTATAGTGAGAATATTTATACTTTATCGGAATGTTAAGCATAGATGAAACTCTTTCCTAGTTAAGCTTCAACATGAAAAAGGTACATGAAGCTTGTTAAAATGGTACTTTGGTCTCCTTACACAATTTTTCATAAAGAAGATAGATTTGCAATATGTATTTGTAATACATTATATTCTAGTTAATACATTCTCTTGCAGTCTGCAGATTCTTATGAGTCCTTTTGTTTACCTTCAAAGTGGCTAAACTGTTATAAAGAAAATGAGTGGAATATAGCAAAAAACCAAAAGAACCAAAGAAATATAGACACAAAGATTTACGTGGAAAACTCCTTAAAAGGGTAAAAATTACAGACAAGACAGAAAAATTTTATTACTAGACAAAATTAATAAAATACAAATGAGGGAGAAAATTGATTTTTGGGATGGATTGATAAGGGAAGGGGAGAGGCCAATTTATAGCCTTCCCCCCCTTACCTCATTCTCTCACAAACAATATGGGAGTAAATATTCAACATTCTCCCACTTGAAGATTTAATTAAGTTTCAATTAATCTTCACACCATCCTTTCTGCCTTGTCATCATATTGCTTACGTCTTTGCCAGGCTACAAGAGGATCGACACCAAATGAGCTTGTCCGTGTTAACTCTTTTTGTCAAAAAATCTGCTAGGTTCTCTTTAGTGTGTATTTTCTGTACATCCACCGTTCCTTCTTCCACTTTCTCACAAACGAAGTGATATTGAACTCGGATATGCTTGGTTTTTGAATGAAATGCTGGATTCTTTGCAAGGTGCAAAGCGCTCTGACTGTCACAAAACAAAGAATCTTCTCTTGTTTGTACCCGAACTCCTCCATCACCAACTTCAACAATATCGCCTCTTTACTGGCTTGTATAGCTGCTACATATTCTGCTTCTGTAGTTGAGATTGTAATAACAGACTGCAATTTTGAAACCAGCTTACAGCCTCACCTGTAAGAATGAACACATATCCAGTAGTGGATTTACTTTTTGTCAAGGTCACCTGCATAATCAGAGTCAACATATCCACGAACAATTACATCTGATCCTCCATAACATAATGCAACATTTGAGGTTCCTTTGACATATCGTAAAATCCTCTTTACCGTATTCCAATGTTCTCTACCAGGATTTGTCATGTACCGACTAACCACTCCCACTGCATATGCAATGTCTGGTTTTGTACAGATCATAGCAAACATTAAACTACCCACTGCTGATGAATACGGTACTCGAGACATCTCCATCCTCTCTTCTTCATTGCTAGGACACATACTTGAGGATAACTTGAAATTAACAGGAAGAGGGGTAGAAATTGACTTACAATCTTGCATATTGAATCTCCGAAGAATTTTCTTCAAATAATTTTTCTGAGTAAGCCAAATCTTCCTATTACTTCTGTCTCGGTGAATTTGCATCCCTAGAATCTTGTTTGTTGGTCCCAAGTCCTTCATCTCAAACTCCCTAACCAACTGAGCCTTTAATTCTTAAATCCGATCTTTGTTAGGGCCTGCAACTAACATGTCATCTACATACAATAGCAATATAACAAAGTCGTTATCATCAAACCTCTTGAAATATGCACAAGGGTTTGCATAGAGTCTATTGTATTCCAGACTCATGATAAAATAATCAAATCTCTTATACCAACATCTTGGCGCCTGTTTTAATCCGTATAGAGATTTGTTCAACCTGCAAACCAAGTTCTCATTTTCTTTTTCTTCAAAACCTTCTGGTTGGAGCATATAAATCTCTTCTTCAAGATTACCATGAAGAAATGCTGTCTTTACAACTAATTGCTCTAGATGTAAATCAGAGATAACACATATAGCCATAACTACTCGAATTGTAGAAAGTTTAACCACAGGAGAAAATATATCATTAAAATCAATACCTTCCTTCTGAGCGTAGCCTTTGACCACCAATCTTGCACGATAACGCTCCAGTTAATCATCACTGTTCCTTTTGATTTTGTATACCCATTTGTTGCCAATGGGTTTTCTTCCTGGTGGTAGTTGCACAAGATCTCAAGTCTTATTTTTATGAAGAGTTTCGATGTCCTCCTGCATTGCTGCCATCCACTGATATGCATTTGAACTGGTCATAGCTTCTTGAAAAGTTGATGGCTCTCCGTCTTCAGTTAGAAGGCAGTATGCAATATTACTATCAACATCATAGTCAGAATGCCAAACTGAAGCTTTTCTTTCTCGGTTTGATCGTCTGATCTCTTGCACACCAGAATCAACAGGTTCTGGAATCTGGTTCTCTCTAACTGCTTCAGAGGAATTATCTTTCATCTGTATCACTGCAGTCTCTGCTTTTGAAGTGCTATCATCTTGGACCTTGTTTTCTGTAAAGATGACATCTCTGCTGATGACAACTTTGTGGGCAGTGGGATCCCACAAACGATGCCCTTTAGACCATCAGCATACCCTAAGAAAATACACTTTCTGGATTTTGGATCCAATTTAGTAGTTTCTTGAGAATTATATATCACATATACAGAACTTCCAAAAACATGAAGATTAGAGTAATCGATTGGTTTACCTGTCCACATCTCTATCGGCGTTTTCAACTCAATTGTTATTGATGGAGTCCGATTGATCACATAATAAGTGGTGTAGACTGCTTCAGCCCAAAAAGATTTTCTAAGCCTGCTGCTCCCAACATTGCTCTTATACGTTCAAGCAACGTTCTATTCATCTGCTCTACCACTCCATTCTGTTGAGGGGTGTACGCCGTCGTGAACTATCTTTTGATACCTTCTTACTTGCATAATTTATCAAATTCATTACCAGTGTATTCTCCTCCATTATCTGACCTAAGACATTTGATCTTTTTACTAGTCTCAAGTTTCACCTGCGCCTTGAAAATTTTGAAGGTTGAAAGCACATCTGCCTTACTTCTGATTGGATACACCCAACATCTCCTGGAATAGTCATCAATAAATGTGACAAAATATTTTGCTCCTCCAAGGGACATAACCGGTGCCTGCCATATATCAGAGTGAACCAATTCTAGAATAATTTTGCTTCTAGAATTTGATGTGCTGAAGTTTAGCCGATACTGCTTGCTTGTCACACATTGCTCACAGAATGGTAGAGAAACTTTCATGAGACCCGGAAGTAGCTTTCTTTCTGCAAGAATCTTCATTCGCTGCTCTGATATGTGGCAAAGTTTTTGATGCCACATCGTTGCGGTCTTCTCATCATCATTGTTTGTGACAATTGATACTTCTCCTTCTTGCAGAGTCTTTCTCTTGACTAAGTACAAGTTTCCAGCTAATTTTTCTCCTTTCATAATCACAAGCGCGCCTCGTACAATTTTCATGATCCCCTTCTCACTTTCCATCTTGCACCCGAGGTCGTCAAGCTGTCCTAAAGACAATAAGTTCTTCTTTATTCCCTCCACATGTCGCACTTCTTGGATGGTGCGAACTGTCCCGTCAAACATCTTCAATTTGATGGATCATTTTCCAACGATCTTTAAGGCATGATCGTTACAGCTGTAAACCATTCCCCCAGAAACTGGTTCATAGTGATGGAACCATTCTCTGCGAGAAGTCATGTGAAATATTGCTCCAAAATCGAACAGCCATCATCCTGTAATCTTTTTCTGCCTTCATGTGATGTTGCTGCCTCACATACTAGGGCATTTCCATCATTTGAACTGCTTGCCACATTTCCTTGAGGACCGGAATTTTGTTTCAAATTCCAACAATCTCTTTTGTAGTGACCCTTCTTGCCACAATTGTAGCATTTGACATGCTTCTTACTCCGTGATTTGGATCTACCGCGTCTTTGACTCCCACTGGGGCCAGGTTCTATTGATCTTCCTCTCGTCACTGTCAACGCTTCTGCTTGGTGTGAACTTGCTTATTTGTCTTCCTTATTTTTTGGTGCCGCTTCTCTTCATCTAGGACTGCAGCTGCAATACCATCGAAATCGAGGTGATCTTCAACCAAGTTGCTTGTTTTGTTGATGATGAGTTGATCATATGAATCGGATAGACTCTGGAGTAGAATTGCAGCATGTTCACCCATCTTTATATCATAACCCAAATTCTTGAGTTGTAAGAATAAAGTGTTGAGGGTATTTATGTGCTCCGTCACTGCAGTAAATTCTGACATCCGAATGGTGTATAACTCCTCTTGAGGAAAATTTTATTGTGGAGAGATTTGACCTCGTACAGTTTTACGAGATGATCACAAATCTCATTTGCTGTCGTCTTCTCTTGAATGTTGGACAATATATCATCTTCTAATCCAAGATGGAGATCTGAAACAGTCTCAGCATCCATCTCTATCCATTTCTTATTTGAGATATTTTCTGGCCTTTCACCGATGGCAGGAAGGCACTTATCTTTTACCAAGATAGCCCTCATCTTTATTTTTCAGAGACCAAAATTGCCTCCGTTGAATTTTTCAATCTCAAATTTGCCCATCATTGCTATATCCCAACTCCAACACAAGTCCCACAATTCCACGTAAGTGGGCCCCACGAGAGCACTATTCACAAAAGTGGGCCCTACAAAAGTATCGAGCCCCGAACAGCCAAAAGAAATTAATTTCAGTACTTCACAAAAGTGGGCCTCACAAGAACAAGTGGGAGAAAGTGGGAGAACAAGTGGAAGAAAGTGGGCCCCACAAGAACAAGAACAAGTGGGTGGACCCCGCAAGTATACCGAGTAGGTCCCACAAAGAAGAAAGTACTTATTTTCTGATGTGGAAGGTGGCAACCACTAATGTGGAGGATCCACGTTACAACCACAGAGTATACGATAAGTATCACAACCTTGTTGACCTAGCTTTGATACCACTGTTATAGAGAAAACGAGTGGAACATATTAAAGAACCAAAAAAACCAAATAAATGTAGACCAAAGATTTACGTGGAAAACCCCTTAAAAGGGTAAAAACCACGGACAAGACAGAAAAATTTTATCACTAGACAAAAATAATAAAATACAAAGGAGGGAAAAGATTGATTTTTGGGATAGATTGATAAGAGAAGGGGAGAGGCCAATTTATAGCCTTCCCCTCTTACCTCATTCTCCCACAAACAATATGTGACTAAGTATTCAATATAAATATCTTTTTTTTTTTACAAAACGGCGGGTGAAAAAGACCCTCCGTGTTACATTAGCAAGTAGATAATAGAACTATAATAAGGTTTGGGTCAGGTGAACCCTCATATAGAAGAAGTACATAAGTAAAATAACAAATAAAAAACTAAAATAAAGAGTACATAAGGGACAAAGTCCTCCTCACAAAAAATAACGAAAGCAACAATGATATCCCAAAGTAGTAGCTTCTTATCAGGTCTGGTCCGGGGATGGAAGAGGATCTCCCGAGTCTTCTTCTGATGTCCCTCCTGAAATTTGAACGTGCTTCTCTTCCGAAGATATTTCTGTCCAAAGAATAATATCATGAGTAATCATACGAATACAAGTAAGTGGAGAATATGCTGTAGAATTAAATATTCTACAACATAAACATCTTGATCGTTGTTAAAATGTGCTTTGGGGGGATGTCTCGTTATACCCTTCCACAGTAGGAGTCTTTAGCATGGGCGAGACATTTTGATGTTGGGGCTTTGTTAAATAATACCAAACATATCTAACTAATTGCGTTTTAAACTTTATCAATGTGAGGTCCTTTTTTGACATTAAAAAATGCTATAGACAAAGCATACTCTATTGGCTGGTTAAATGAAGAAGTCCACAATTTAGGATCTCAGTAGCACCATTAAAAGATAATTAACAAAAGGGATATTTTGGTAACAAGCTATAGGAACTTTGAATATCGTGGTGGAAAAGGTAATTTGCTTTTGCCCGTCTGGTGGACCAGAGGAAGATTGTATCAGTGTAAAAACAACACCTTAACGATTCAAAAAGGGAAATAGAGAGGTTATTATGCAAATATGAAAAAAAAAAAAATTGTGAGAAGAATAACTTAGCAATGGTGAATTCTCTCTTTCTCTCCCTCTCTGATCGTTCTATAAACTAGATCCTAGCAATGCACATGAGCTGAAAAATAAATTAATAATTATGTTATGAATCTAATAGTAGTGTGAAAACTCATTAAGTAGTTCGATATTCCAGCTTATTTGAATTGATTAAGTTATATTTTCAATCTATTTGACTGGAGAAATGTGAGAACAGAGAAGAGACAATTCAATTTGATAATAATTAGTCACATAAATTGCTTAAGATGTAGCAGTTTTTACACTCTACCCAATCACACCTATTTGTTAAAAACTTAAAAACAGATATATAGAATTTCCTATGAAATCAAACTGTTGCATTTAGCAAATACTTCTTAAGATTTATAAATAAAACTTCTCGACAATAATTAAATTTGATATATAGTTCTCTTGTTTACAAGCATTGTCATGTACAGTAGGGACTATAAATTTAATATATCTCTTTGATATTAAGACTGTTAACCGCAATTGCAACCGGTACATATCACGGCTGAAACTAGACAAAAACCAAGTTCCCAAACCTTGATCCCTCTTCTATCTCCCTCCTCTTGCTCCTTTGACTCTTCTTAAACTTCTTGAAACACATTTACCCCAACTGTCACGCTCTAACCCACTTCTGTCATGTATTCCTAAGCTTTGTAACACCGAAAGTCAACCCCACTACTTTCAGTCTAAGGTTTAATTTAGATTTAGTGGCTTCAATTCAGTTATGGGGGGATGTTTAGGGTGTCATAGCCATTTATAAATCAAGGTTTTGATGTAAACAAGAACGGAGAATATGAAGAAGAAGCACAAAGAGGCATTTGTTGCTCTCCCCCTTGTAATGTCACTTTAACAACTTTGACGTCACCATTGGTTTTTCAGAACTTAGTTAAATTTTTTATTGAAATTACGAAGATTTTGGGGGTTGTATGAAAATAAGCTTAATTTTTTGGAGAGCATATGAAAGTACCCTTCTTTTTATAGGTCATATAGTTTAAATGACTTTTGGGGGATTAGTTTAATAGTGACTTTTTGGGGTTTATGGAAGAACGAGCCCCAAAATAAATTAGAATACTATTCTCACGTATTTGTGATATCTATAACGGAGATGCTGATTGTTTGTTTTAAGTCTAAACCAAAATACAAGAATATCCCATTTTCATGCTAACCTGGTCCCAGTTCTCGTTTCCTGCATTTAATAAAATCCTAGTCATCAGGCACAAACAGATTACAATTTTGAAATCTATTTTTTAGGTGACTGTACCCACTCTGTGGATCTAATCGGAGGATCTTAATTTTTTTTTTCCCCGAAAATCTAAAGGATAAAGAAAACCTTCTACAACTAGCTCTCTTAGTTTCTTGCAACCAGCATGAGTTTGTTTTCATAGTTATCATGTAGAACTTTTCATCAGGGACCTTCTAAATCATTTGATAACTGCTAGAAACAACTCAGTTCAATATGGTTTTTTAGAAATGATTTATGTTTGGTTTAAAACTGAGGGGATAAAATAGTTTAGCCTTTGATAACATATAAAAACCATGAACAAAATGAAGACTAATCTGCCCTTTTCTTGGATTGACAAATCCATCTCAGTGGATCAATTATAGTGTGATGCAAAACATTTGGGTCCATCACAAGAAAGAAAGCATGCAAGTGACAACTACTTTCAAGCTTCCTACAGGTTATTCCATCAAGAGCAATGTTTGAGAAGAAATCATCGATCCTAAATGTGACTGTGAAGATTACTGAAGCAGGGCGTGGGATGTACAGGGTGGCAGTAAATGTATCCATCTGTCATCTTTTATTGCATGAAACAGGTCTCTCTTTTAGTATATTCATCAACAAGGATATGTGTAGATCTACATTTTTTTTCAGTCGTTGAGCAAGTTGGATTTTATTATACCATTTATTAGACTTGAATTTGCATCTGTCAACTCTACAGTGAAAAAGATAGGGAAGAATATTCAGAATGCTAAGGAAACATGCATATAACCTTTAAAACTAATAAACATAGTTATTTTAATTGCATTCTGTTATTAGCTTCATAACTGTAGCATCCACGTTACTTTATCTTTTGTTCTTAAAAATTATCATTTCATTAAATTGTTCAGCTAAGGATTTATTAATTAAAACTAAACTTATCTTCATTTTTAGCATATTCATCAAGGATATGCCTAGATCTACATTTTTTTTCAGTCGTTGAGCAAGTTGGATTTTATTATACCATTTATAAGAATTGAATTTGCATCTGTCAACTCTACAGTGAAAAAGATTGGAAAGAAAATTCAGGATGCTGAGGAAACATGCATATAATCTTTAAAAGTTATAACATATTTATTTTAAGTGCGTTCTGTGATTAGCTTCATAACTGTAGCATCCATGTTACTATCTTTTGTTCTTAAAAATTTTCCTTTCATTAAATTGTCAAGCTAAGGATTCAATATATAAAAACTTATCTTCACCCAAGTTCAGTTTGAATCCTGCAGTTGTTGAATTTAGCAGCTTATGTTAAGTTCAAAATAGATTAGTAGATTAGAGGTTTCCTTGTAGTACGTTGAATGAAGCCAGGGTAGTCGGATACGTATTCGTAAAATCCTTGAAATCCATGTTGGTGTAACCTTGTTGACTACTTGATGGACATGTACACTAATATAAGCATATAAAAGGATCTTTACTCTCTCTTTGTTCTGCTTCATGCTCATCCATTTTGATCTGATGGGATCATCACTGTGATTGGGGCATCTAGTTAGGAAGCATCATATACGGCTTATGTTTCCAAATTAGCCCATCACTTTCAACAGCTTATTTTCCAACTTAAAAATTTCTCAAAATCAATCTTAGAAGTGGATGCAGTTATCACTGTTTTTCTGACACCAAAATTATTGCATTTCGAGAATGATAATCTCATTGAGCACGTCTATTGCTTTAGTTATGAATCAGTCTGACATGTGCAGATACAACATATCTGTGGGCCTGTGGCTGCACTGAACAAATAAAGCAACTCTCAGATCTATGAACATAAAGAGGTTCTGTTAACAAATTGCAGCTTGGTGGAACATTGTTCATGTTTACTCTGCATCCATGAACACACCGCATAAACAAGAATATATAATTATCAGAAACTTAATAACTATTATTTGTTTTTGTTGTCTCATAATAAATTAACACAATCAATACCGGACAATGTTTGATCTTCTAATTCCATGATACGTGTTTTAGTCATTGCTGTTGTGGTCAGGTGAATCTCTTACTTGGTGTATAGAATTTATAATCTGCAATTTCTGAAATTCATTTTTTAGTAATTAGTAAGTAGTCAACAGGCCTTGTAGTGGTGGATATAATTAGTCTGATAACCTCTAATACAGTTTGATTGGCCTCATCATCAAGTACTTATGACTATAAAAGTTTTGGCCTCAAGTTTAGCACTTATTAGTTGATTCATGCTCTGCAGGTGGTTAATGTTGTGATCAAGTTTTGAATGTGTGGGTTCGCTGAACCAGTAATCTTCCTGTTTGGGGTTCATTTTGCTTGAGTAGAGCTGGGTTTGTCAGGATTAAATAAAAACTTCACTTGGACTTGTTGAGCCCAACCAGGCCAAGCCCATGACTTGCAGAGAAGTCCAGGAAATCATCTCAGAGCGTGGTTGCACGTGGATGTACTACAGTGTTTGTAACCGTTGTGCGGATATGTTACCGTGTGTGTAGCCGTTCAGATGAGAAATTGATATTCTGATATTTGATATGACAGAAAGGGAAGTTGTATATTACTGAGCCCATTTTACTTTAGGGCAAGTTTTGGATCAGTGAAATTCTAACTCTCCCTTTCTCTCAAGTCCTCTTCAATCCCCCTCTTCTACCCAATCTATCAATCCCTCTCTTATACCCAAATTCCTTCCAATTTCTAGCATCTTTTTCTGCAAGTTATTCAATTGGAGGATCAATGCCAACCAGCAAGGCGACATCCTCAAGAGGTTCAGAGTAGGGCTTTGACATAGGTATCAGAGCACAGTCTATCCTGTCATCAATCACGGAGGAATCCAGATCTACATCATCTCCATTTACTGCGAAGTTTGAGCAACTGAGAGATATGGTGGTGCAACACAATAGCGAAATAAACGAGCTGAAGGGTTGGATGTGGATCGTACCTGCGACAAGGAAAAGTTCAAGGCTTTATTTCTCGATTTGCAACAGAGGCTATTCACAGAGCCATTTCAGCGTCCATCTGAACTGCCTCCATGCGGTGAGTTGAATGCAGTGGCCACCGGTGAGCGTACTCTTAACCTAAATGTAATACACTTTACCAAAGTCAATTTTGTACACCAAAATAACTTTAAGTGGATATAACTTTAAACATATAACTCCAAATGACATTCGATTTTTACAATAATTAGTTTTCTAATATTTAGAAATTTTAAAAAATTTCGTTACGAGACTGAAAAATACTTCCAAAATTGCTAATTTAATAATATTAAAATTATCTTTATAATTTATAACTACTTCATAATTCTGATTCATTTATTCTGGAAACCGAAATGACAAACGGATAATTTTTTAATATTCCTTTCATTGAGCACTACTCCCTGCATTAAATTGGTAGTATTTAGATAATGTTATACGGAACCGAAATTAATATATTATTAAATAAACATATAAAATAAATTATTTGGTTGGCTTTAAGGTGAACGAGAGAGGGGGGTGATTGGGCTCTTGAGGTGGTGGCCTCCCTAAGGACCAATTAGGTTCGGAGGGGTATGTTAAGAAGAAAAAACCAAATGAAAATAATAATAATAATAATAATAATAATAATAACTCTCCCACTCTCCCTCTCTTCTTCTCTGCTCTCGGCCAGAACTAGGCAGGAGAGAAAAAAAAAAATGTGAGAGAAAAAGAAACAAAGGAAGGAAAAAAAAAAAAAAAGAAAGAAGAAAGAAAATCAAACTGAACCAAGGATTCGGAATTAAGCCGAGGCAAGTAACACTTCTATTTTTCATTCGTTTCTTTATTTAAATTTTATATTTATGTATATAATTTATTTTACAAAAAAATATTTGGTTCATATTTTGAATTATGAATTGATATTGAAAATTGAATCAGAATAGTGGGTAAATTTTGGTATTTATAAATATTGTGATATTTACTTATATTTTTATTTAAAAAAATTATGTAGGTAACAGTAAATTTGCTCCTATGCAAAAATAGTTTTGTTTGCTTGCTAACAATTTTTGTGAATATGGGACAGTTTTTGCATGGGCTTGCTATAAAAAAAAAAAAGAGAGAGAGAAGCAGAAGAAGAAGAAGAAGAAGAAGAGTGACTGAAAGAGAGAAAAAGAGAGGAGAGGGTTTTGGTGGTTGGGCCCGAGAGGAGAAAGTAAAAACTATAAAAATAAATAATAATAATAATAATTGTAAGGCTTGATGGGCTCGGCCGAGATAAGAGAAAGAAAATGAAAAAAGAAAAAAACGGGAACTGGGCCTGGCCTAGCCCAGTAAAGAAAAAGAAAATAAAAGAAAAAAAAGGCGGTAGTGGGCTTGGATTGGGCTAGGCCGGATGGAAAGAAAACAAAATGAAGAAAAAGAAATTTTGTTTTTATACATCTGGGCTTGGGCCAGAAAACGAAAGAAAAAGAAGAAAAAAAACAATATGGACCTGAACTTGGATTCAATTGGAAATAATTGATGGATTGGAAAAAATAATACAGTAATATTAATAAAATAAATAAACAATTGATGGATTTGGCTTGAACTTTAAATAAAAATCTATCAAAAGAAAAATATATAAACATATATGATTGAACCTGCAAATAAAGTCCATAAGTTGTGGCCTAGAAATAATGCAGTATTATTGCATGATACACTTAGTTAACAAATTTGGCTATTGATTGGTATTGAGAACTGAGTTGGATTATTGAATCAAATTTGATAATATATACTGTGATATAATTGTGCACTAATATTATTAAGATGACATAGATATCTAATTGATCATGCTTTGATGCTACAAATCACGTGCCATGATATTACAAGTCATGTGCAGTCATGGAGATGTAAGCATATTAACATGAATTGAAAAATAATTGAAGAAAGGAAAAGAAAAATAAGCAAACAAATATAAAATAAAATAAATCATGTTATGATATTTATAAGTCATGTGCATAATGTATTATGAATGCAGGGATATGAGGAACTATATGATGGATAATATGATGCATGACATGTAAAAGTGTATTATATGATACTTATATGAATGATACAGTTTATGCGATACAGACACGTAATTCATGGTATATATATACAGTCGAATCCAATACATGACATGTTTACATGAATTAATTGAATACTTGATACACGATGGAATATGATGATATGCATAGTCTTGTTCTATTTTTCATTATTCACGTGACATTGTTAACACTACCACCAATTACTTGCATTTTATTCATTCATTAAAGGATATCTCCAACAAATGAATTTTATTCCTTTACATACTTTAATCACTAGTACTTTAATAGTACACATATTTTCCTTGTGTTACTTGCTGAGTTTAATCTCCTGCGTTTTGAATCCAGGTTTAGAACAAAGAAGGAGAACTAACCCCAATCGAAAACCCATACTTCATTGACTAGACCGAGCGACAGTAGGTAAGTGAATTACCTTCTAGTGACCCTTTGTATATATTTGTTTATATTTCTTTTTGCCCGGACACTGCTTTTCTCTTTTGTGTTCATATTCAGAGCAGTGTGCTATTTTATGTAACTAACTCTTTGTATAAATAAAATATTTTCAGTTCCAGACGTGTTATTTATTGATCTGATTGTGACAGTAGTTACGATTATTCCAAAATCCTGTGACTGTTGGGTTATTTAGTATAAATATTAAGTAGTATACTTCATTTTGGAAAGCAGCTGAAAAATATGGGCGTTACACTAAATCGTGAAGGTCCACTTCTCTCAACTCCTCCCCATTTCTCTGCTCTTGGATTACCCTAACGCCGATGAATGATAACTCATATTTCACTACTGGAAGGCATAAGGAAGGCTAAGGAGGGGGTTATTATCATCGACCTAGACCTGACTCCCCAATTTTTGATGGAGAAACTGGTTGTATCTTGTGGAGCAGTTGTTGGAGTTTTATGGGGTTAGCGTGGTTCAAAAGGTGTGGATGGCCGCCCTCTATTAAGAGAAGAAGTCACTTCAATGGTACTGTAGGTCTGTGCGGTCGAAGCTCTTGAGTGGCATGAGTTTGAGAAGGGTCTTATTGCATTGTATGATCATCATTGCACCACTAGTTATGCGGGAATGTTATCGAAATTGAAAAAAGAAGGCAGAAGTGATGCAAATAATGGCTTGACTACAAAGGAGCCAGTTCAAGTTCCAACTGGGCCGGTTACAAGAGCACAAGGAAAGAAGTTCAAAAATACACTTAATGGGCTGATTCAAGAGGTTTGGGCTCAAGCAAATTCGTGGAGGCCCATTGAGGATGGTTCACGAGTTTAACAAAAATGCATCAATATGATTCAACTAGTAGAAGAATCTGGTCAAAATTGATTGTTTCGTTTTGTTTTATTTTGAGAACTTTCCTTGTATTGATCAGCAAATTAAGGGGCTGATTGTTTCCTTTTGTTTTGTTTCTATTTCTTAAACTTTCCTTGTATTGATCAGCCAAATTAAGCTGCTGATTGTTTTTTTTTGTTTTGTTTCTATTTCTTGAACTTTCCTTGTAGGAAACTTTCCCTGTATTTTTTAGACTATAAAAATGCGTCTAATGGAATAGAAGGGAGACAGTTTACAGATAATTGGTGAGTTTATTCTCTTTGGTTTTTTGAAGGACTATTCAAACTTATCAGAATTCTTCCGTGACGTTCATCATCGACTTATCAAACGGCTTTCCACTACCGTTTATGGCGTCTTCTTTATACCAAAGTTCTTGTTTCGCATTAAACAATGGGTTGAGGTCAATTATACCGAGATTCTTGTTTTTGTTGAAGCAACGGATCGAGGTCTCCCATCCAAACCTGATCGAGGACGTTCTTGGATTCTCCTTTTCTACTACGGGTCTCGTTATTCTTGACGGGGTTCGCATCATTTGGTATCAGAGCCAAGAATTTCTCGTCTAAGGTTGTCTATCCCAATTAAATTTAGTTTCCTTTTCTTATCTAACCGAATTTCTTTCTTCTACCCCATTCGAAATCTTGTTCTGTTATTAACGAAAGAAAGAATCTGAAAAAAAAATCTGAAAAAAAAAATTCCGAAAAAAAAAGATCAAAAAAAAAAAAGATATGAAAAAAAGAAGGTAAAAAAAAAAAGTAAAAAGATTCTCTTTCGTTTGTTTCCAATAAGCCTAAAAATCTCCTCACCCCAAAGACAAAAAAATTTTTTTTTTGGAAATTTTGCTGAATGGTACTTTGAAAATCTAATCACTCATATCCCTTATTTTCTTACCTTTTGAATCTAAATTCCCTTGTTGAGTTCTTGGTGAATTATTACTGGAATTTTGAATATTGTTCGAATAGTTTCAAAAGAACTGAAAGAGAATTATCGAGTGGAAAAAGGCAAGAGTGGTGAGCATATTAGAGGATAAAAGCCGATTATACTGAGTGAAACACGAGTGGAATAGAGTGAATTATTCTTTGAGTGAAAACACGTGAGGGAGTGTGTGAGGTCCTTTCTTTTTTTTAATTATTTTCTAACTTTGATTTGCAGCAATCATGTCTCACAACAGTGAAAAGAGTATCACCGAAAGTGCTACAGGGATGGCTGACCCAAAGTTGCTCATGGAAGCCATGATGAGTGAGATGAGACGTGTGATGAGATTAAAATTGGAGCAGGTACATGAGCGGATTGATCGGATGGAGAATACACGTTTGAAGCAGCGCAAAACACTCATAAGGTGCATAGGAGGGAAAGAGTTCAACATCAGGGAGTGAGAGATGAAGATGGAGAGTATTATGGTGCTGGTTTTGATGAAGAAGAAGATCGGGATTCAGTTGTTGGTAATAGGAGATATTGAGGGCGGTTTAGAGAAGATAGGAATCGGGAAGATAACAACTTGGGTAGTATTAAGATGAAGATTCCAGCATTTCAAGGAAGAAACGACCCTGAGGCTTATCTTGAGTGGGAGAAAAAGGTGGAGTTAGTATTTGATTGCCACAACTACTCTGAGATGAAGAACGTAAAACTTGCTGCCATTGAGTTTTCTGACTATGCTATTGTGTGGTGGGATCAATTAGTATTGAACAGGTGGCGAAATAAGGAACGACCAGTTGAGACGTGGAAACAGATGAAAATAGTGATGAGGAAGCGGTTTGTGCCCAGCCATTACCACCGGGAGTTGTACAATAAATTGTAAACGCTCCAACAAGGCCGGAGTGTGGAGGATTATCATCAAGAGATGAAAATTGCTATGATCCGAGCTAATATCGAAGAAGACCGAGAGGGTACTATGGCTAGGTTCTTGAATGGTTTGAATCAAGAAATTCATGACAGGGTGGAGATGTAGCATTATGTGGAATTAGAGGATATGGTGCACATAGCCATCAAGGTGGAGCAACAACTCAAGAGGAGAGGTGGTACACGTGCATCCCATAATTCGGATTTTTCCCATGGAAACCGAGTCATGTGAAGAAAAAGGAGAAACCAGCTGCAAAACCTAAATTCAAGCCAAAACAAGAGACAACCAACCATGGCACTCAAGGTAAACCTGACCCTTCCACTTCTCAAAATCGTGACATTAAGTGTTTTAAATGTCAAGGCAGGGGTCACATAGCAAGTCAATGGCCGAACAAAAAAGTCATGGTAATAAGGGGTAATGGAGAGATCGAAACCGACGACGAGTCCGATACCGACTCTATGCCACTATTGGAGGACGTAGATGAAGAAGAATATGCAGTTCAAGGTGAATTGTTGGTGTCAAGAAGACTTCTAAGCTTGCAAGCAAAAGAAATTGAAGAAGTGCAGCGGGAGAACATCTTTCATACTCGGTGCTACGTCAAAGACAAGTTATGTAGTATGATTGTTGATGGAGGAAGTTGTACTAATGTAGCAAGCACAACCTTGGTGGAGAAATTAGGACTGCCTACACTGAAACATTCTAGGCCGTACAAATTACAATGGCTGAATGATAGTGGCGAGATAAAGATAAATAAGCAGGTTTTAGTTTCATTCCGCATCGAAAAATATGAAGATGAAGTTTTGTGTGATGTAATTCCAATGCAAACTGGATATTTGCTATTAGATCGACTGTAGCAATTCGATCGGAAAGTTAAACATGATGGCTTCACCAACAAATACTCGTTCGTGCTCAACCAAAAACCCATCACTCTTGTGCCAATGACACCAAAACAAGTCTATGAAGATCAAGTGAGGTTGCAAAAAAGAGTGATAAAAAAAAGAGAGTGATGAAAAGAAAGAGAGTGAGTAAAAGAAAGAGAGTGAAAATCAGAGAGTGGCCGAGCAAAATGACAGAGAAAAAGAAAATCAAAATTCAGCCATTGAGAGAAAATCTGAGAGAAAACAAAAGAATTTCTATGCAAAAGTGAGTGAGATTAAGTGAGCAATGTTTTCAAATCAGCCGATGATTGTACTTTTGTACAAAGAGGCATTTTTAAATACTAACGACTTGATCCTGCTTTGTCCAGTTCTGCTGTTTCTCTTTTGCAGGAATTTGAGGATGTCTTTCCTGAGGAAACACCACATGGATTACCACCAATTCGAGGGATTGAACATCAAATTGATTTTGTTCCCGGTGCGACAATTCCAAACCGACCAGCCTATAGGAGCAATCCCGAGGAGACAAAGGAGGTTCAACGGCAGGTAAGTAAGTTGTTAGAGAAGGGGTATGTGAGGGAGAGCATGAGTCCGTGCACCGTTCCGGTTTTATTTGTACCTAAGAAGGATGGGACGTGGAGAATGTGCGTTAATTGCCGAGCCATCAACAACATAACGGTAAAGTATCGTCATCCTATTCCTCGCTTAGATGACATGTTAGATGAGTTGCATGGTTCTTGTGTGTTCTCTAAGATTGATTTAAAAAGTGGTTATCATCAGATTAGAATGAAAGAAGGAGATGAATGGAAAACTGCCTTTAAAACAAAATATGGTTTGTATGAATGGTTAGTTATGCTTTTTGGGTTGACTAATACACCAAGCACTTTTATGAGACTTATGAATCATATTTTGTGAGTATTTATAGGCAGGTTTGTTGTTGTCTATTTTGATGATATACTCATTTATAGCAAAAACTTGAATGATCATGCCGTACATTTAAAATCAGTTTTAGATGTGCTTAAGAAAGAAAAGTTATTTACTAACCTGAAAAAGTGTATTTTTTGCACCGATAAACTTGTATTTCTGGGATTTGTTGTTAGTGCACAGGGTATACAGGTTGATGAAGAGAAGGTATGTGCAATCCGAGAGTGACCGAGTCCCACAAGTGTGAGCAATGTTCGTAATTTTCATGGACTTGCTAGTTTTTACCGGCGGTTTGTGAAGGACTTTAGTAGCATAGTCGCACCACTTACTGAAGTGATCAAAAAGAACGTTGGATTTAGATGGGGAGAAGAACAAGAGAAGGCGTTTCAGCTAATCAAAGAGACGCTAACCAACGCCCCCTTATTGTTTTTACCTAACTTTTCTAAAACGTTTGAGATTGAATGTGATGCTTCAGGTATTGGCATAGGCGCAGTTCTTATGCAGGAGGGACGACTGTAGATACCAAAAAAAAAAAAAAAAAAAATCCAAATTTGCTAAGTGGGCACACCGCGGGTTGCATCCCGCGGGTCGCAACCCGCGGGGGCGATCCCGCGGGTTGCCACCCGCTTTTCCGTTGTTTCCTGTTGATTTGCTTCCTATTTTTGGACTGATAATCCGTGATCCGATTTTTCAGGAAAGAATTGAGCCGGATTTGGAGATTCTTCGGTTTATAAAATACAGGAATTTAACTGGAGAAAGGACTTTTTGATTCTTGGACTTTGGAAAGATTTTGGGCGAGCTCGTGAGATCAAAGCAAAGAGCAGAGCCATCTTCTCCTGGTCGGACAGTCAACGGAGGCATCAACGAGACTCCACCGCCACCCGAACCCACATAAAAAAGGGAATAAATTAATATCCCGTTCTTGTTATTTCTCGATATTTTCTGTAATCTCAATTTCGTTGTAATTCAAATAATTTTGCAATGGAATCAAAGATGCAATTTTCGGGTAAACAAGAACTGGCGACCACAGTGGGAGTCCCTCTGTTTACCACAGAGAATCTGGTGGCGCAGTCCGACCGGGTGCCGATTGGCTCAATGGTTGAGGCGCTGGTCATAGAAGTTGACCAGCAAAAATATGAGGAATTTCTTTCCTCCTCTGATTCGGAGCCTAGGCGTCATCGCCGGGTGACGATGAAAAAAGGTGAAGCGTCATCGCCCACCGGAAATCAAAAGGCGTCATCGCCTATGAAAATTTACGAGGCGTCATCGCCCGTTGAAACTTACGAGGCGTTATCGCCCGTTCCAAAGTCAAGCCAAAAGTCAAAGCAGTCCCTGACCCGCTCTCAGAAGAGAAACCTGAGGCGTAAGGCCCAGCGGGCCCGCCTCAACAGTGCCTCTGGAAAATTCCGGTCAGAAAATCCAGATCAGGAAATATCGGGAAGAAAAAATTCCAAAAATGAAAATCCACAGGCAGAACTGCGGGTTGCACCGCACGGGGGCAACCCCGTGGTTGCAACCGCGGGTGCAAACCCGCGGTTCCAACCGCAGGTTGCACCCCGCGGGTGCAACCCCGCGGTTGCAACCGCGGGTGCAAACCCGCGGTTACAACCGCGGGTTGCACCCCGCGGGTGCAACCGCGGGTTGCACACCGCAAGTTGCAACCCGTGGGTTGCACTCCGCAGGAAAAATCAAGGGTTGGTTCTGGTGTCTATTCGGGCACACGCGCAATGAGCACACAACGCACATCTAACTTTTTGGTTACTCTCTCAGGTGTACCATCCCGTTCCTCTACAAACAAATATAAGGATGTGCTCATGAACTCACCTGAGAATAGGTCTTCAAATTTCTCTTCGGATGAACATATTCATGACAGAATCCTCCAAATCCCGAAGAACAAGTCAGATGCGTGCGAGGCCCGTACAACTGCGCAGGCCAGCACACACTCCAGAAGAATCCGCAGAAGGGTTGGAGAACAATCTGATTCGGGAAAAGAGCCCAGCCCTGAAATATTGCATACTCTCCAGTATTATGAACCAAGTTTGCGACGCAAGCGGCGTCAGGTTGCAAATAGAGATAAAGAAGTATCTCAAGACTTGAGAGAATACCTCAATTGGAAGAAGAACTCTGCACAGAATACTCCTCAATGCCAATGCGAACAGTTAATCTCAACTGTTCTATCAAACTGCGAGTGCCATCCGAGACGGTCCGTTTTTGAGCGGATCACCGAATCCAAAAGAATACGGATGGTGAAAAAGGCGTACTCTGGAACCGATCTACCTGCTGCCTCATCAAATATGGTTAATAAAGGCAAAAAGGTGGTCGGAAATAACCCTTCGGATAAGAAAATCACTCCAGGATCAAAAGGAGTTTTTATCGAACCAGAGGGCGCGCTTCTAGAAGAAGTCTTTGAAAGGCTTGAGAGACAAGAAAAACGTCTCGAACAGTAAGAGGAGAGCATAGAAGAAATGAAATAACTTTTGATTGAGTTGCTGGCTCAAATTAGAAAGAACCAATCATCGCCGTCCATTTCTAGTCGGCAGAAAGGAAAACGGCCTGTCCAAATAAATGAAGACAGCGAAGACGAAGATGAAGAAGTGCCTCCTCATTCAAGAGAGGAAGAGGAAGTGAAAGTTATCCTCAATCCTCACGCAGAGAAAATAGAGAAGATGGAGAACCAATTACAAGCTCTTCTTCATCGCAATAAGCTACAAGAGGTGGGGGTAGTCCGTCCATATCCCATAGAATGGGAGACCGTACCCTATCCTACAAAATATAAACCGTTGAATCTTCAATCATTCGACGGTAAAGGTTCGCCGCAGCAACACATTTTCTATTTCCTCTCACAGACAGGACATCTCATGGGGAATGATCCAATTATAACTAAGATATTTGTGAGCACTTTACGGGGGCCCGCATTTACCCGGTTCATGCAGCTACCCCAGGTAACAATTAAATCATGGGCCGATGTAGAACGTGAGTTCTTAGCCCGATTTTTTGAAGATGATACAAAAGTCTCCATATTATCTTTGCTAGCAGCGAAGCAAGAAGAAGGCGAAACGGTCAAAACTTATGTCGAGCGGTTCCGAGAACTTTCTGTTCGATGCCCACATGGCATGACGCAGGATACGCTTGTGGAAACCTGCAGACATAACTTGTTGACCGATATCCTAGACAAGATGGGTTCGGTCGAATCCAAGTCATGGAAAGATCTGCTTAAGTAAGGTGAACAGGCTGAAGAGATACTTCGACGCCTCGAAGAAAAACAGTCTGCAACCGGAGATGGTACAAACGAATCTCCATTCCATTTTTCCCGTTCAAAAGGGAAAGACATAACGGCAATGGCGGTAGAAAGTACACCGAAGCAGAAACCATGGCCAACTACAAGCAATACAGCAAAGTCACCCAGGTTTCAAAAGCAGTATTCGTTCAAGGATAAACATACTGCTACTATGTTCAATCTGCTTAGCAAGCGCAAGATGCTCAAGTTGCCGGAGAGCAAGAGGCCTGAAAAAGTAGGGAAAACTAACGATCCGAATTACTGCCTGTACCATCGGATTGTAGGGCACCCCACAAAAAATTGTTTTATCTTAAAAGATAAAATTCAAGTGTTGATTGACGCTGGAGCAGTTCAGCTCAAAGCTGAACAAAAAAGGAGTTAGAGCTAACTCCGACACATTTAATGTGTGAGGTCTAAAGGTACCACTTGGGCTCACAACAATTCCCAAAAAATGGGCTCAAGGCGGTTAATTTAAACCCCCATATATATATATATATATATATATAAAAAAAAAAAATCACCCAACGCCGGCAAGGCTACGGGAAGAGAATAAATTTCTCGCCAACCCCACCATGCTGGGGGTAAAAAGCATGAATTACTCAACGCCGACAAGGCTACGGGAAGAGAATAAATTTCTCGCCAACCCCACCATACTGGGGGTAAAAAGTATGAATTACCCAACGCCAACAAAGCTACGGGAAGAGAATAAAATTCTCGCCAACCCCACTATACTGGGGGTAAAAAGTATGAACTACCCAACGCCGATAAGGCTACGGGAAGAGAATAAGATTCTCGCCAACCCCACCATGCTGGGGGTAATAAGTATGAATTACCCAACGCCGACAAGGCTACGGGAAGAGAATAAAATTCTCCCCAACCCCACCATGCTGGGGGTAAAAAGCATGAATCACCCAACACCGCTAAGGCAGAGGGAAGAGGAAAAGTTTGGCATTTAAGCCCAAATGAAATCCTCGACAACTCACTATGCTGAGGAGAATAGCATGGCTAGCCCAACTCAAACGGTAGTTGGTAAAGGCAAAATCAAACTCGTTGATAGCTGGGGGTTTGCTAAAAATCCCACGACAAATCTGTCACAACAGTATTCTTATCCGAATATAAGAATACATCACTGCCCTAAGCTGCTAAGGCAAAGGGAAGAGGAAAAGTTTGGAATTTAAGCCCAAATGAAATCCTCAACAACTCACTATACTGAGGAGAATAGCATGGCTAGCCCAACTCAAACGGTAGTTGGTAAAGGCAAAATCAAACCCGTTGATAGCTGGGAGTTTGCTAAAAATCCCACGACAAATCTGTCACAACAGTATTCTTATCCGAATATAAGAATACATCACTGCCCTAAGCTGCTAAGGCAAAGGGAAGAGGAAAAGTTTGGCATTTAAGCCCAAACGAAATCCTTGACAACTCACCATGCTGAGGGAAATAGCATGGCTAGCCCAACTCAAACGGTAGTTGGTAAAGGCTAATCAAATCCGTTGATAGCTGGGGGTTTGCTAAAAATCCTAATCAGATAAATCTCCTGTCACGTTAAGATTTCACCTCTGACAGCAAAACTTTTCTTGTCATTTTGCTCTAACAGAGCAAGCGACACTCCAAAATATTTGTCAAGTTAAAATCATACCTCTCACATCATAATTCAAAATCAAAAGAGATAAAATCCTAATTAAATCGATCCCCTGTCACGTTAAGATTTCACCTCTGACAGAAAAGAAAATTCACACTTTATCAAGTCCAACATTACAACCTCTGATGAACGTGCTTTTGATATCGTTAAGTTGAAAATCACCTCTGACGAAAATCATCTCCCTATCAAGTTAACAGTTATCTCTGATAGTCCGATTCCAAAACTAAACACGTTAACCATCACCTCTGTTTAGTCAGCTTGTCCCTATCACGACCAGATCCTCTGAATAGGTTAAGCTCCAAGACACGTTTAATGTCACCTCTGTCTTTTCCTGATTCGTCATACTAGATGTCACTGAACGGTTAGGATTAAAATAAGCACGTTAATATTATACCTCTGCTTGACCTAAAATAAGCACGTTAACATTATACCTCTGCTTGTCCTCTAATGAGTACGTTCAAATCATACCTCTGCTTGTTATGGAATAAATAAATATATTAACAGTTATCTCTATCGACCAAATCTTTTAAAAGGTCTATAACCAAAATTAAAAAATCCAAAGTATTTCGAAATTCAGTACGGTTCAATACAGAACTTCAAAAACTTTGGAGGGGTTATATAGATACCAAAAACAAAAACAAAAAAAAAATCCAAATTTGCTAAGTGGGCACACCCGCGGGATGCAACCCGCGGGAGCACCCGTGGGTTGCACCCGCGGGTTGCAACCCGCGGGAGAATTCCCGCGGGTTGCCACCCGCTTTTCCGTTATTTCCTGTTGATTTGCTTCCTATTTTTGGACTGATAATCCGTGATCCGATTTTTCAGGAAAGAATTGAGCCGGATTTGGAGCTTCTTCGGTTTATAAAATACAGGAATTTAACTGGAGAAAGGACTTTTGGATTCTTGGACTTTGGGAAGATTTCGGGCGAGCTCGTAAGATCAAAGCAAAGAGCAGAGCCATTTTCTCCTGGTCGGACAGTCAACGGAGGCATCAACGAGACTCCACCGCCACCCGAACCCACATAAAAAAGGGAATAAATTAATATTCCCGTTCTTGTTATTTCTCGATATTTTCTGTAATCTCAATTTCGTTGTAATTCAAATAATTTTGCAATGGAATCAAAGATGCAATTTTCGGGTAAACAACGACCAATTGCTTACTTCAGCGAGAAATTAAGCGGGGCAATTTTAAATTACCCGACTTATGACAAGGAATTGTATGCATTGATTCGAGCTTTGGAGACATGGCAGCACTACCTATGGCCTAAAGAGTTCGTGATGCACACTGATCATGAGTCCTTGAAACACTTGAAGGGCCAACACAAGCTAAATAAAAGGCATGCTCGTTGGGTAGAGTTCATTGAGACATTTCCATATGTCATCAGGTATAAGTAAGGTAAGGAGAATGTGGTCGCCAATGCACTTTCTCGTAGGTATGCATTACTCTCTACACTTGATGCAAAATTGCTTGGTTTTGAACACATTAAAAGTTTATACATTGATAACCATGAATTTTGTGAAGAGTCGGATTTATGAGAAAAACGCTTGTGGTAAGTTCTTTAGACATGATGGGTTTTTATTTCGAGAAAATAAATTATGTGTGCCTAACTGTTTTTTGAGAGATTTGTTAGTGCAGGAATCCTATGGAGGGGGATTAATGGGACATTTTGGGGTTGCTAAGACCTTAGCTATTTTGCAGGAACACTTCTATTGGCCACACATGAAACAAGATATTGAGCGAATTTGTGGTAGATGTGTCACATGTAGGCAAGCTAAATCCAGAGTGCAGCCCTACGGTTTGTATACTCCTTTGCCCATTCCTAGTGAGCCTTGGATTGATATTTCAATGGACTTTGTGTTAGGATTACCTAGGACTAAACGTGGAAGAGATTCAATTTTTGTGGTTGTGGATAGATTTTCTAAGATGGTACACTTTATTCCATATCACAAAACGGATGATGCTTCGCATGTTGCTGATTTGTTCTTTGGGGAGATTGTGAGATTGCATGGCATGCCTAGAACTATTGTTTTGGATAGAGATGCTAAGTTCTTGAGCTACTTTTGGAAAACTTTATGGTGTAAGCTAGGTACCAAGTTTTTGTTTTCTACTACTTATCACCCACAAACTGATGGTCAAACCGAAGTAGTAAATAGGACTTTGTCTATTTTATTGAGGGCAATAATTAAAAAGAATATCAAAATATGGGAAGGGTGTTTACCACATGTTGAGTTTGCTCATTCTGCTACTAAATTCTCACCATTTGAAATTGTTTATGGGTTTAATCCTTTGATTCCATTGGATTTATCTCCATTACCTGTTTCTGAGCGTGTTAATTTTGATGTAAAGAAAAAGACTGATTTTGTTAAGCAGATATATGAGAAGGTAAGGCTCAATATTGAGAGAAGAACGGAGCAGTATGCAAAACAAGCCAACAAGGGGCGTCACAAGTTTGTTTTTGAACCCGGAGATTAGGTGTGGTTGCATATGAGAATAGAGAGATTTCCGATGCAAAGACATTCCAAACTGCTTCCAAGAGGGGATGGTCCTTTCCAAGTTCTAGAGCGCATCAATGACAACGCTTACAAGCTAGATTTGCCCGGTGAGTACAATGTTAGTGCTACTTTCAATGTTACTGATTTGAGTTATTTTGATATAGGTGATGATTTGAGGGCAAATTCTTTTCAAGAGGAGGGGAATGATGCAAATAATAGCTTGACTACAAAGGAGCCAGTTCAAATTCCAACTAGGCCGGTTACAAGAGCACAAGGAAAGAAGTTCAAAGATGCACTTAATGGGCTTATTCAAGAGGTTTGGGCTCAAGCAAATTCGTAGAGGCCCATTGAGGATGGTTCACGAGTTCAACAAAAATGCATCAATATGATTCAACTAGTAGAATAATCTGGTCAAAATTGATTGTTTTTTTTTGTTTTATTTCTAGAACTTTTCTTATATTGATCAACAAATTAAGGGGCTAATTATTTCATTTTGTTTTGTTTCTATTTTTTAAACTTTTCTTGTATTGATCAGCCAAATTAAGGGGCTGATTGTTTCCTTTTGTTTTGTTTCTATTTCTTGAACTTTCCTTGTAGGAAACTTTCCTTGTATTTTTTTAGCCTATAAAAAGGCGTCTAATGGAATAGAAGGGAGACAGTTTACAGATAATTGGTGAATTTATTCTCTTTGGTTTTTTGAAGGACTATTTTTGTTTCGCATTAAACAACGGGTTGAGGTCAATTATACCGAGCTTCTTATTTTTGTTGAAGCAACGGGTCGAGGTCTTCCATCCAAACCTAATCGAGCACGTTCTTGGATTCTCCTTTTCTACTACGGGTCTCGTTATTCTTGACGGGGTTCGCATCAAGAAGCTTAGAAGGAGTACATTAAAGAATTCATGAGGCTCTCGCACCACGTTCATGGGCAGTTGGAAGAGTATTTGATCTGTTGTTTTATTAGTGGTTGAGGGATTCTGTCAAATTTGAAGTCACGGCGAAGTATCCGCAATCCATGAGGGACACGATGCGACTAGCTAAGCTTGAAGAGGACAAGACATCTGCTATTAAGAAGTCAGCCCGGAGACCAGGAGCTTCATTACCTTCCCACAAGCCGCAGGATCTCAAGGGGTCAGGCAAGGCAATGCCAAATCCACACCAGGATCAGGAGCTAACTCTACTACCCTCATGAAGAAGTTAACACATCAAGTGATGAAGGATAGGAGAGAGAAGGGGGCTTTTCTTTAGTTGCAATGAGAAATACTCCACCGGTCATAGATGTAAGAATCATATGCTATATCGGTTGAAGATAACACTCGAAGGTGATGAGGAGGGTGACTGGAGGGTGGATGAAGTGAATGAGGGAGAAGAACTGAACCCCCTCCAACTAACATTGAATGCCATTGAAGGGGTGGCTGGAGTGAGCTCAATCCGACTGATTGGGAAGGTAAACGGAAGAATAGTGGGGTTCTTAGTGGACACAGGGGCTACTCATAGCTTTGTAGACGCCCGCATAGTGCAGAAATTACAGCTTGCAGTGAGAAAAAGAATTCGTTCGATGTAACAGTAGTGGGAGAAGGGGGGGTAAGAAAATTAGAGGGAAGGGGTGTTGCTAAACATCCAGGGCTAGAAAAGCGAGACTGATTTGCTAGTTGTGCCATTGGGGAACCACGGATCGTTTTGGGAACCATGTGGCATAAGAGCCTTGGGCCAACCATGTGGGATTTTTTCTGCACACATTGGAGGAAGGTGAGAGCATTGAAGCTGCAAGGGGTTCAATCCTCGGCAGATATGGTAAATCGTGAACTGTTTGATAAAATGCTAGCCTATAAACTGATAGCCTATGCAGTTCAGATGGAGGATGAGCCCCAGTACAAGGAGAGTATGCTAGAGGATCCCCAACAGTTGTCACAAGAGTTTTTATTTGTATTTCCAGCTCCCCAAGGGTTAACGCCAAAGAGGACATGCGACCACCATATTCCTCTCATCAATCCAAACCAAACAGTGAAGATTCGGCCCTATCACTATCCTTCCATAAGAAGAATGAGATAGAAAGGATATACAGGAAATGCACCGGGTGAGCATCATAAGGCCTAGCAATAGTTCTTTTGCATCTCCAATGGTTATCACGAAGAAGGTAGATGGTAGCTGGCAACTCTGTGTTGATTACCGCTCTCTCAGCCAGAATACTGTTAATGAAAAGTTCCCAATTCCCTTGATCGATGAATTGCATGGAACTATGTATTTCTCTAAGCTAGACTTACAGTTCGACTATCACCGAGTTAGAGTGGCAGAGGAAGACATGGAGAAGACTGCATTCTGCATGCATGACAGCAACTACGAGTTCCTCGTGATGCCCTTTGGGCTCACCAATGCACCGTCCACCTTTCAAAGCTTGATGAATTCGGTCCTACTTGAGTGAACATCATCCTCGTGTTCTTTGACGACAACTTGGTGTATAGCTCGAGTTGGAGCGAGCACTTGGGGCATGTGAAGATAGTGTTGGAGTTATTAAGAGAAGAACAAATTGTTTGCCAAAGAATCTAAATATTGCTTCGGTTGAGAGCAAGTAGAAAACTCGGTCACGTAATTTCCAAGAATGGAATTGCGGTCGATCTGAGGAAGGTGAGTGCCAAAGCTAACTGGCCACTCTTGAAGAATCCTAAAGCACTGTGGCGTTTCTTGGGTTTAGTTGGCTATTATTGGAAGTTTGTTAAAGCTTATGGTAGTATTACAACGCCTTTACATGCATTACTTAAGAAAGGGGAGTTCACATGGAATGAGGATGCTGTGAGAGCCTTTGAAGAGTTGAAGCAGAAGCTCCTTGCTCCACCTGTTCTGAGGATGCCCGATTTCAACATGGCGTTCACAATTGAATGTGATGCATCAGCTAATGGTGTGGGAGCAGTTTTTCTAAAAGATGGACACCCAATTGCGTTCTCAAGTCAAAGCTTGATGGGTAAGACTTTAGCGCTCTCCACATACGAAAAAGAAATCAGTTTTTCTAAAAGATGGACACCCAATTGTGTTCTCAAGTCAAAGCTTGAAGAGTAAGACTTTAGCGCTCTCCACATACGAAAAAGAAATACTAACTATCTTGCTTGCGGTGAAGAAATTGTGACAATACTTGGTGGGAAGAAGGTTCACAATCAAAACAAGCCAAAAGAGCCTCAAGTATTTTTTGGATCAAAGGTTTTGGGAGGAATCTCAACATCCGTGGTTGCAACAGTTAATGGGATTTGATTATCCCATGGAGTATAAGGGGAAAGAGAATGTAGTAGCTGACGCACTCTCTCGGAGGGAGGAACACTATGTGGAAGTTGGGGAATGTTCGGCCATCTCTCTGGTCGAGCTAGTTTGGTTGTAAGGTATTTTGTAAATGGTGAAGGAATCTCAATACTTCAAGGATCTAAAAAAGAAAGAATCAGAAGAATACTTAACACCCAGAAGTAATAAGATCAATGGAGTGTTGTTCTACAAGGGCAGAGTATTACTCGATCCACAGTCACCTATGCACAGTCACCTATGTGTCAATAAGTGATTTCGGAGAATCACAACACACCTACGAGAGGTCACTCAGGATACCATCGCACCTTGCATAGAGTTATGAAGGGCATGAAGACAAAGACCAATGAAGCTGTGTGCAACTATGATGTTTGTCAGTGGCACAAGTATGAATCCATGCATCCACTCGGCCTTCTAGACCCATTACCCATGCTGGCTCAAGTGTGGGAGGACCTATCTATGGACTTCATCGAAGGCCTTCCCTCTAGCAATGGAAAGATTGCTATCTTGGTTGTTGTAGCTCACTTCTCCAAGTGTGCTCACTTTGTTGTTGTCAAACATCCTATCATTGCCTCGCAACTAACCAACATCTTCTTCGAAAATGTTGGGAAGCTGTATGGAATTCCATCCTCAATAGTAAGTGATAGAGATAAGCTCTTTCGCGGGTGAATTTTGGCGTGAGTTGTTTCGGTTGCAAGGGAGCAAGTTTCTTACAGTTTGGCGTACCACCCACATTTGGATGGACAATCGGAGAGTGCTAACCAATGTTTTGAGACGTACCTTAGGTGCTTCTACAACTTCAAGCCCTACGAATGGGAGAGATGGTTAGGATGGGCTCAATATTGGCATAACACTACTAGGCGTTCATCGACTGGGTTCACTCCATATGAAGTGGTTTATGGCCGACCTCCTAACCTCATTCAACACATGCCCAAGATGGCCTGAGTATAAGCTGTGGAGGATGCACTATACAATAGGGATGTGGTATTACGTATCTTACGTGATCACTTCCTTGGGGCACAAGAGAGGATGAAGATGTATACCGACAAGAAGAGATCGGAGAGGAGTTTTAAGGTGGCAGATTGGGTCATTCTTAAGCTTCAACCTTATAGGCAGAAGACTATTCGGGGATCATTACCTTACAAGTTATCTACAAAGTACTTTGGGCCTTACAAAGTGTTGGCAAAGATTAGAAGAGCCACCTATAGACTGCAGTTGCACGAAGCAGTGCGGATCCATGATGTGTTTCGTGTGTCCCTGCTCCAAAGATACGAAGGAGATCTTCCCTCATCCTCGGAAGATCCACCTTATCTTTAGGAAACTTAAGAGAAGAAGTATGCTGTTATATTAGAGAGGTGCATGGTCAAGAAAAACAACTGAGCGGTGACACAGCTGCTAATTCAATGGAAGGGAGCTGATCAAACTGAGGCTACACAGGAAGATGCTTCTACCATCAGAGAAAAATTCCCGGAGTTCAACTTAGCAGGCTAAGTTGGTTTTTAAGGAGGAGAATTGTCAGGTTAAATAAAAACTTCACTTAGACTTGTTGAGGCCCAAGCAGCGCAAGCCCATGGCTTGCAGAGAAGCCCAAAAAAATCATCCTAGAGCGTGGTTGCGTACAGATATGCTACAGTGTTTGTAGCAGTTGCACGGATATGCTACAATATCTGTATTTGTTAAAATGAGAAACAGATATTCTGATATCCGATTTGAGAGAAAGGGAAGTTGTATATATACTGAGCCCATTTTGTTTGTAGGGCATGTTTTAGATCAATGAAATTCTAACTTTCCCTCTCTCTCAAATCCTCCTCTATGTCTCCTTCCTTCTCCTCAATCTATCAATCCCCCTCTTCTACCCAAATCTCTTCCAATTCTTAAAATCTTTTTCTGCAAGTTATTCAATCCCAAGAAGTTGAGGAGCTAAGATGAGATTTCTTACAAACATGTTTCATTTTATGGGTTGATGGTATGAAGGGTGACTTCTAAAACTATGTACAGGAGCAGGTAAGTTGTACATTAAGATGTTTTACTTGGGTTAAAAGTGCTAAAATAGTATCCATGCAGTTGACTACCTAACTATGAGTTATAAGGAAATTTCTAGCATATGTTTCATCTTGCACAAAATTTTCAAATTGTTGACACTGTCTCCACCTCGCCCATCATCCTAATTGTGATTAACATAGCATTGAATTGACTTGCGTAGTCCTTTAAGATGATTGAATTATATAAGATTAGTATCCTTAAACATGTTCTTTTTAAGTCACGCACAGAATTTTAAATACCGGCCGGTATATTGGTTTTTCTATAGAAACGAGACGAGATGTCGAAATTTTTATCATATCCCGTTTTCGACAGATACGGGCCGATATATCGGCCACGTGGTAATATATCGACCGGTGTTCGGTATGTTAAATACCGGCCGGTATGAGCATTTATTGGTTTTTTGTTAAAAGATTTGGGTTGCGGTTGAAACCCGTTAACCTGTTAGACCCGACCCAATAGGAAAAAAATGAAACCCGTTAACCCGTTAGACCCGACCTAATAGGAAAAAAAAAATAAAACCCGCTTCTCTCGTTCTCCCCCAAATTCGCAAACCTTAAAATTTTCCCGACTTTTCTCTCATTCTCCACGACCGATCGATTGGCGATTCGCCCCTTCCAAAAAACCTTAATTCCATCCAAAAAAACCCTAAAATTTCTCTTCGTCAGTTCTCTCATTCGATCGATCTGTCCGATTCGCCCTAAAGGAACTTCAGCGAGCCAGATTTGCCCTAAGGGAACTTCGACGAGCCCGATTCGCTCTAAAGGAACTTCGCCGACCTCCAGATTTCTCTCTCCTCTTGTGTGGCTTCTAGCAGTGCCGACGAGCCTACACCAAGTCACAGGTAAGGTCAATCTTCTCCTCTTGCATAACTTACATTTTTTTTATAAATATTTCTTTGTGACTGTAATTTGTGTGTTTGAGACTATGAGTATTTAAAATTTGAGAGAATTTTGGTTTTTACAAATTGATTGGCTTAGGGTTTCGGCCAGTGATCAGATTCACTGATTCACACCGAATCAATGAATCGACTCACTGATTCGGTGTGAATCAGTGAATCGAATCATTGATTGTGAATTAGTGACTCGATTCACTGATTCACATCGAATCGATGATTCAGTGAATCTGATTCACTGGTCGAAACCCTTAATTAATTACAGTTACAATACAAAATTATTCAGTGAATTAATTACAGATGTAAGGAATTAATTAGATAACATTTAGCCAGTAAATTAATTATAGTTGCAATACAAAATTATTCACTTTAATATATTATATTTTACAGATGAATAATGCATATTGCATTGTATTCACTTTATTGTAATTTTTGTATTGTATTAGATAATAGTTGAATTAATTAGATAACATTTTATAGTTGAATAATGCATATTGCATTAGCCAGTGAATTAAATAATTAGATAACATTTAGTAGTGAATAATCTAATTAATTCATATTTCTTGAAATTTAAGTTTGTGGCCGAAATTTTAGCTTGTTGTTAGATAAAATTATAGTTTCTAAGTAATATCGGAAACACTTTTTTTCTTAAAAACTTATTTTTCTTAATTTTATAATTATATGTCGCTTGTGCATATGCGGACGTTCTAAACGATATCTGTAAATTCGTAAGTTTAATGCAAATAAGCCAAGATAAGTATTATAAACTTGTTTTATATGTTTTAATATATTCTATATAGCCAATTATATGATTATTTTTTAGTCGGAATAACACCGATATGATATTTCGATATTTAGGGTCATACCGCGATATCTCTCGGTATCCGACATGTAATTTGGCTGACCAGTGTATCACCGATATCCGATATTTAGAACACTGGTCATGCATTGCTTGCTTCTAAATATTATTCAGGAACAGTATCCTCTACGTCTTGGTGTTTCTGTTCATTCTGGAATGTAATTTGCATGAGAATAACAATCATGCTTCTTGGGAACTAAACACCTGTGTCAATCACTCTTAAGGTGAAAATTTTATAGGCATTTGCAGTTCTTACTTTGCAAAACTATCAATTATTTTGCATTGGTTCTACTATTATAATCCAAGCCTCCAAAGAGCACTGGTCCGATTTCAGCTTGTCTGATCCACTGCAAAAGAACAAAAGAAGAAACGCAAACAACTCAACCCCATTCTCATATTTGATCTAGAGAAATTGGTTCCAGCTCCACTTCAAAGAAAATCTTGAGAAACAACTCAATCCCATTCTCCTATTTGATGTAGAGAAATTGGTTCCAGCTCCACTTAAAAGTAAATCCTGAGAAAGCTATCAAAGCTCTCCTATTGACCTATTGCTTTGAAGTATATCTTTATTAAGTGGGCACATGCCTCGATTTTTCACAATTATATCAATACATTGTTCCTCATAATCTAGTTTCATTGATGGTAGGTGTCATCCAAATAGTAGTCGTATCATGAAAAACGTATGACCAACAACAAAACGAAGACCAAATTTTTGCCACTTGTATAATTTCAGAATACTTGAGAAAGAATATTATTATTTACACGATAACCCCATCCCACCTAACTTTTTTTTTCCTCACATGAATTCCTTTACGCGAAAATGTCAACTATTTTTCTTAGTATATTCTCTTGCCATAGGTAACTTGAATCGTAACTGCTATCTTATGTATGAGGGAGCATCCTTCAAATAATAGGGACAGAACCTGGCTCAGTTATGCATCTATTAATCAGTATTTGAAATGTGCGTTGGCTTTCAATTTTAAATTTTGTTGTTTGTGTAAGTCTTCCAAACTTAAAAAGAGCTACTTATAATTCCTAAGCGGTTTCTAGAAATTTCCGCTTTCCCTAATTCTGAATTTAGCAAACATCGGGAACCTGTGTTTTGATCCCTTGTTTATGTTTTGGCATTTTGGCAACCACATAATTATGAAAGGATAATTTATTCATGGCCAGCTCAAGTACATTTTTTCAAATTCAGTTTTTTCTTCTAGATTTAGCATTTGATTTCATGTCAGAAAAATGCAGGCAATAAAACTTGCAGTAAGGCAGTGATTGTAGAATCGTATTGTACTTGTTGACTTTATTGCTCAGCTGCAATTGTGCTGTCACAAAACAATTAAACATTAGGAATGTTACATGTATCTTTTAACAGGGTGGGAATACTCATTGTTATTTCCTTAATAAGTTGCCTTGAAAAGTAAATGCTTTATAACCTAGGCTTAGGGGTGTGATGGAATTTATTTATGCCACAGTGAACTTAATGATAGGGATAATAAAGGCCACGTATGATTAGAGATTTTATATGATTTGGATAATGAAGGCTAGATCTAATTAGGGATTTTATTTGGTTTAGGTTTTATTATTTAATATTTTCTTTTTTTTTAACTAGGTTTTATTGTTCAAGATATTCTAATATTTCATTTTGATATTAGGGATTTTATTAGATTTTGGTTGTTTTTATAAACAGAATTTTCAGGAAGAGAATGAAATGTTGAAGGAAAAACCCCATTTGTCTTAGCATAGTGATTTGCTAGACATAACTAAATTGTGGATTCGTTGAGAATGAGTAAGAGTCTAGACAAAAGTAAATTGTGGATTCGTTGAGAATGAGTGAGAGTCTAGACTAAATTGTGGATTCGTTGAGAATGAGTAAGAGTCTAGACAAAAGTAAATTGTGGATTCGTTGAGAATGAGTGAGAGATTACCTGGGTAGATTTCCAAATTAATCATTTAATCTCTTCTCGTGGATTCGTTGCACGTGGATTCGTTGAGAGTAAGAAATCACTTTGATGCTGTTGGTTATTTTAGTATGTTTTAGATTAATATGGATAGAATTACTATTGTTATTAGTTAACAGATTTGTTTTATATTTCAATCAGAAATAAACTTGGACAATATTAAAGAAGAATTACGAATTGATATATGTATAATAGCAATCTATATTTTCCAGATTAGAAATATATAAACATATAAATCTTATTACTTACTGTTGTTTACAGAAAACTATTAAATTGAAATTGTTTAACTAGTTTATTATCCTAAGAAAGAAACAGAATAAAAGAATTACTGAATTAGGAAAAGCTTTACTGATTGAAAGATGAGCGTATGCAAAAGTTTGATGCAGATTTGATGAAGACAGGAAGATAATCGAGGCTTGGACACTATCTCCTTAAAACCGATTCGCCCTCCACCGCTTGCTTCTGGATTACAGTGGACGTCGGTTTCCCAGGATACAACGATCGGTCTGCAACTGAAAGGAAGCTGCAATCTTTTTGCTCTAGCGAATCTGATAAAGAATACTCTCTCTTCTGTATAGTGTAATGCAGGACTGATTTGAGAAAGAACTGTTCTTCTGAAAACAGAAATCTTCTTTCAGAATGAAGAAGTTTCTGTCTGCAGAAGAAGGGAGAAGAAAAGAAAATTTCTGTGTAATAAAAAGTCTAGACAGAGGCCTATTTATAGGTTTCTGGGCTAACAGTCACAACGGTTGGCTGTTAACAGTTGTGACCGTTTAACGGCAACAGTTAACAGACGACCGTTGGATCTTAATAGCCAAATCCTAACGGCTAGACTCTTAACGGGTGTGGGTGGGTCGAATCCAAGTCTGAACCCAATAGAGATAACCTGAATCCAATAGCACAAAAAAATCAAAGGCTCTTCAGCTCCTAGCGACGATGCGTACGTGCGAAGTGCCAAGTGCGCCACTAAAGCGCCCAATGTACCCTAAACGCCCATTCGCCCTCGCACATGTGCGTGCGCGTGCGGGCAGTGCGTAGCACCACCCGTGATGCTCAAGATTTCTCTTCTTTTTACATAAGTAATGATATGGAACAAACAATCCTATATAAACCCATATCCTAGCAACACTCTAGCCAATGTGGGACTATTTTTTTTTTCTTTCCTTTTTGTTCTCTTTGCTATGTACTCCTCTTTGAAACCATTTTCCATTCACCGAATTTATTTATTTTTGAACTAGTGATTGACTCAAAAATTTAATGTTCAAAAATACATGAATTCAACAATCCCCCACATGAATGAAAATGATTTAGACTCTAATGCAAATAAACATAGAGTATAATAGAAAGTTACCACATCAGGAGAGGTGGCTTTTGGCTTTGAACCTTCCCTAGTGAAATATTATCGAGTTTACTCGCTAACCAGTGAACATGATGTTTTTGAACTGTTCAATTTTTGATGTAAAGTAAGACAATAATATTCACAGGATTTCTTTCAACCTTAACAGATTGTTTATGTTGTGTCCATTTTGGCCTTGGACAACCTGGTAATTTTACGAGTGCTCTAGAGAATTTAGCCTTTATCATTCTCATAGAAGCGGCCCCTTCACACTCATATAGGTAATCTCTTATTAAGAGTATCCTGCCATACTCTACTTGGATTTCCAAGATATAAGGATTATTAAAAGCTTAGTTTATCCTTAAACATTGTAGGTTAATCACTATTCTACCATAGAAATGAGATAGAAATTATTTCCTCAGTGATTCTTACGAGTTCCCCCACAATTCGGTTGTCTCTTTGAACCTAGATCTTGAGATCTCCAGTTAGTTAGGTTGGGTTGCCATTATGGAGTTACTCTATTTAGTAGGCTGTAATCCCATTCCCCTCGATAACTTATATACTTGATTTCTGGTCAAGCCTTTTGTTAATGGATCTGCAATATTATGTTTTGATTTTATATAATTAAGAGATATTATTCTATTTGTAAGCAGCTGTCTTACAGTATCATGTCTACGACGTATATGTCGTGACTTTCTATTATACAATACATTTTATGCCCTTCCAATTGCTGATTAATTGTCGCAATAGATGCAAATTGCTGACACAGGTTTATACCACATTGGAATATCTTCTAAAAAGTTTCGAAGTCATTCTGCTTCTTCTCCAGCTTTATCTAAAGCGATAAACTCAGATTTCATAATGGATCTAGCTATACACGTTTGTTTTGAAGATTTCCAAGAGATAGCTGCACCTCCAATAGTAGATACATATCCACTTGTGGATTTTATATCTTTAGAATATATAATTCAGTTAGCATCAGTGTATCATTCTATCACTACTGGATATCTAGTATAGTGCAACCCATAGTTAGTAGTGTACTTCAAATATTTAAGTACTCTAACTATTGCTTTCCAGTGGTTCTCTTTTGGATTACTTGTAAACCTACTCAGTTTACTTACTGAGTATGCAATATCAGGTCTTGTGTAGTTCATTAAATACATAAAACTGCCAATGATCTGAGAATATTCTAATTGAGATATACTAGCACCTACATTTTTTATAAGATGTAAACTTATATCTACAGGTGTCCTAACTATATCATTATTTTCCTTATCAAATTTTTCGAGTATCTTCTCGATATAATGTGACTGAGATAAGATATATCTATCAGATGTCCTGGAGATTTTAATACCAAAAATAACATCTGCAATACCTAAATCTTTCATGTCAAATTTCTGTGTTAACATGATTTTTACCTCTTTAATTAAAGCCACCGTGCTACCGGTGATAATCATGTCATTTACATATAAACATACAATGACATAATTGTGCATATCCCCTTTTACATATACACATTTATCGCATTCATTATAACGAAATCCATTTGACAACATAAATTGGTCAAATTTTTCATGCCATTATTTAGGTGCTTGTTTAAGTCTATAAAATGATTTAACAAGTCTACACACCTTCTTTTCTTTACTTGGAACTACAAACCCTTCAAGTTGTTCCATGTAAATTTCTTCATCCAATTCACCATTCAAAAATGTTGTTTTTACATCCATTTAATGAAGCTCAAGATCTTATAGATGTTATTCTTATTACAGGTAAATATGTATCAAAATAATCAACACCTTCCTTTTGTCTATATCATTTTACTACAAGTCTAACTTTGTATTTATCTATAAACCCATCAGGTTTTATCTTTCTCTTAAAGATCCATTTATAATATAGTGGTTTACTTTCTGAAGGAAGATCCACAAGTTCCCAAGTGTGATTTTGAATAATTGATTCAATTTCACTATTTACGGTTTCTTTCCAAAAAGTTCAGGTGTAGACATAACTTTTTTATAAGTTTGAGGTTCCTTTTCTAATATATATGTTAGAAAATTCGGACCAAACGATTTATTAACTCTGGCCCTTTTGCTCCGTGTACATTCATCCTCATTAGTTTTATTTCCAGAATCAGATTCTATTTCTCTGATAACTTCATCACAAGTCCTTTTAGGAGAACTTGGTTCATATTTTTTACTAGGAAAAATATTCTCAAAAAATACTGCATTCCTACATGCAATAATAGAGTACTTATGTATCTTTGGATGATCTGTTTTGAAAATAAAGAAATGATATGTACTGCTATTATATGCATATCCAATGAATATACAATCAATAGTTTTAGGTCCAATTTTAGTCCTTTTAGGAGTAGAAATTGCAACCTTTGCAAGACACCTCCACACTCTGAAGAATTTATAGGCAGGTGCTCGACCTGTCCATAATTTATAAAGTTTTTTTATCTAGTTTCTTTTGGGGTATTTTGTTGAGAATATGATTGGCGGAAAATAAAACTTCCCCCCACATGTTCTGAAGTAAACTAGAACTTATTAATATGGCATTCATAATTTCTTTTAACGTTCTGTTCTTACGTTCAGCAATTCCATTTTGCTGAGGAGTGTAAGGAGCAGTTGTTTGATGTATAATACCATGTTCTGCACAACTTTGTGCAAATGGTGACTCATATTCACCACCTCTATCACTCCTTAGCATTTTAATATTTTTGCTAAGTTGATTCTCAACTTCATTTTTATATTGTATAAACATTTCAATAGCCTCATCTTTTGTTCTTATTAGATATACATAACAATATCTAGTACAATCATTTATAAAAGTAATAAAGTATTTCTTTCCACCTCTAGTTTGAACAGATTTTAAATCACAAATATCTGTATGAATTAATTCTAAAGGTTCAGTACTACGTTCTATAGAATAAAATGGAAGTTTAGCCATTTTTGATTCAACACATGTTTCACATTTATCATCAAAGTTTATATTAAAATTAGGCAACATATTTAAATTTATTAATCTTTGCAAAGTATAATAGTTAACATGTCCTAATCTACCATGCCAAATATGAGGTGACTCAGTCATATAAGCAGAAAAATCAATTTTATTATTAACTTTAGGAGCAATGGTCATTACATTTATTTTAAACAAACCATTAGTCATATATCCCTTACCTACATATACATCATTTTATGTAAGTACAAACTTATCAGACTCAAATATAAACCTAAACCCTTTCTTAGTTAAGACTGATCCTGAAATCAGATTCTTGTGGACATCTGGTACATGAAGTACATCAGTAAGAGTAAGTTCTTTTCCCGAAGTCATTTTTAATACAATATTTCCTCGTCCTTCAACCTTGGAGGTTGCAGAGTTACCCATGTAGCGTAGTTCTCCTTCCACATATTCATATGTAGAGAACATCCACTTATTGGCGCAGATGTGGCGAGTGGCCCCAGTGTCCACCCACCATTCTTTAGAATTGTCACCAACTAGGTTAATTTCTGAGACAATAGATGTACAGTTTATATCTATATTTTCACAAAAATTTTCCTCTTCGGCCAAATTTGCATTAGAATGCTTCTTCTTCTTCTTTAAAGAATCTGGTGCCTTGCGCACATGGCAGTCCTTTGCACGATGTTCAGGCTTATCGTAGTTGTAGCACTTGCCATTAAATATCTTCGAGTTATCACTCTTAGAGTCTTCACCATTATACTTTCGCTTCCTATCATTAGACTTATTGGAATTTTCCATAACGTTAGTTTTAGAAACATTGTATGAATTTTCAATTTTCTTTTCAGAAAGACAGTTATCTTCTTCAATCCTCAAATGTACAATCAGATCTTTAAGTGTCATTTCTTTTCGTTTATACTTTAAGCAATATCTGAATTCTTTCCAAGATGGTGATAATTTTTCAATAATTGCAGCCACTTGAAATGATTCACTAATAGTCATACCTTCAGCATGAATTTTATGAATGATCACTTAAAAATCTTGTACTTGGTTGATTACATTTTTAGAATCAACCATTTTATAATTTAGAAACTTACCGACTACATATTTTTTAGAACCGGCATCTTCTGTATTATATTTCTTATCTAAGAACTCCCAAAGTTTCTTAGCAGTAGCAATTGAACTATATACATTATATAGTATATTGTCAAATCCATTGAGGATATAATTCTTACTCAAGAAGTTAGCATGTTTCCATACATCAACTGTCTTCACTGATTGTTGATCATTTTTTACAAGAGTTGGCACAGTCTCCTTTAAGTACTTGGCCAGATTTAGTGTAGTGAGAAAGAACAAAATTTTCTGTTGCCATTTCTTAAAATTTGAGCCACTGAACTTCTTTGGTTTCTCATACTGGCTTGAAGACACAGTTGGAGTAACCATGACAGGAGTTACCACAGTGGACATATCAGATGTTGACACAATGGTCATCTACAAATATAAAATTTATCTATCTTAATTTTTGTAACAAATTTTAACTTTCTAATAAAACTTGAAAATCAATTCTTCAATCCCAACCATAAAATTACATATAATTTCTTAACAAAATATTTCTTCCTCTAAACTGAATTTAACTATTTTTTTCCAGAAGCAATTAAAAATAAAATAATTAGTGATTGAATACTATTATGACAGTATTCAAAATCAATCTAAAACAAAAATATCGATTTTAAGACTGTTGGTTATTTTAGTATGTTTTAGATTAATATGGACAGAATTATTATTGTTATTAGTTAACAGATTTGTTTTATATTTCAATCAGAAATAAAGTTGGAAAATATTAAAGAAGAATTACGAATTGATATGTGTATAATAGCAGTCGATATTTTCCAGATTAGAAATATATAGACATATAAATCTTTTTACCTACTGTTGTTTACAGAAAACTATTAAACTGAAATTGTTTAACTAGTTTATTATCCTAAGAAAGAAACAGAATAAAAGAATTACTGGATTAGGAAAAACTTTACTGATTGAAAAAAGAGCGTATGCAGAAGTTTGATGGAGATTTGATGAAGACAGGAAGATGATCGAGACTAGTGTTGGACACTATCTCCTTAAAACCGATTCGCCCTCCACCGCTTACTTCTGAATTACAGTGGGCGTCGGTCTCTCAGGATACAACGATCGGTCTGCAACAGGATTTGATGAAGACAGGAAGATGATCGAGACTAGTGTTGGACACTATCTCCTTAAAACCGATTCGCCCTCCACCGCTTACTTCTGAATTACAGTGGGCGTCGGTCTCTCAGGATACAACGATCGGTCTGCAACAGGAAGGAAGCTGCAATCCTGTTGCTCTAGCGAATCTGATAAAAAATACTCTCTCTTCTGTATAGTGTAATGCAGGACTGATTTGAGAAAGAACTGTTCTTCTGAAAACAGAAACCTTTTTTCAGAATGAAGAAGTTTTTGTCTGCAGAAGAAGGGAGAAGAAAAGAAAATTTTTGTGTAATAAAAAGTCTGGACAGAGGCTTAATTATAAGCCCCTGTTGCTCTAGCGAATCTGATAAAGAATACTCTCTCTTCTGTATAGTGTAATGTAGGACTGATTTGAGAAAGAACTGTTTTTCTGAAAACAGAAACCTTCTTTCATTCTACCTTCTTTCAGAATGAAGAAATTTTTGTCTGCAGAAGAAGGGAGAAGAAAAGAAAATTTCTGTGCAATAAAAAGTCTGGACAGAGGCTTAATTATAAGCTTCTGAGCTAACGGTCATAACAGCTGGCTGTTAACAGTTGTGACCGTTTAACGGCAACGGTTAATAGACGACCGTTGGATCTCAACGGCCAAATCCTAATGGCTAGACTCTTAACGGGTGCGGGTGGGTTGAATCCAAGTCTGAACTCAATAGAGGTAACCCGAATCCAATAGCACAAAAAAATCAAAAAATCAATAGCCCTAAGGTCACAACAGTTGGCAGTTAACAGTTGTGACCGTTTAACGGCAATGGTTAACAGACGACCGTTGGATCTCAACGGCCAAATCCTAACGGCTTGACTCTTAACGGGTGCGGGTGGGTTGAATCTAAGTCTGAACCCAATAGAGGTAACCCGAATCCAATAACACCAAAAAATCAAAAAATCAATAGCCCTAAACGCTCATTTGCCCTCGCACACGCACCTGCGTGTGTGGGCGGTGCTGCTCAATATTTCTCCTCTTTTTACATAAGTAATGATATGGAACAAACAATTCTATATAAACCCACATCCTAGCAACACTCTAGCCAATGTAGGACTATTTTTTCTTCTTTCCTTTTTATTTCCTTTGCTATGTACTCTTCTTTGAAACAATTTTCCATTCACCTACTTCATTTATTTTTGAACTAGTGAATTGACTCAAAGATTTAATGTTCAAAACTTCAAATATACATGAATTCAATAGATGCAAAGCCTAAATTAATCTTTTATCATTTTATTTTATTCCTAATTCTTTCCAAATTCACCAAAACCCTAATTTGTTATTCCCCAATCTACCAAAATTCCCAATCTCCACCACCTAAACATATTCTTGCTTCCATCCTGCATCACTTAGTCAAACAATAAATGGGAAATCTGTGTCTCAAGGTTGTATCAGCCTATTCTGAATTGAATTCTTTGTTCTTTTAGTCTCAAACTTATTGGATTTTGAAATTATTTTGTTCCAAGCTAAGGAACAGCCAATTATTTTTCTTTGTTTTGCGGATGCGAAAACTACAGCAGTTTTATCATTTTGTGAATAGTAATGTTAATAACTGTTACTTTGTTTAAGACAAGTGGACAGAAGGTTCATATCTGCAGTGAGCCTGTGAGTTTTCATTGGAAAGAGGTGGTAAATTTGGCAGAACATAAAATTGCCTACTTTCCTCTTCATATGGTCATGGGGTTGTGCTGGATGTTTGGAGTTGACTAATTTAACTTGTAAATGTTTAAATAGTATTTCATGCTATTTGATGTGTTTTTTTTGGATGCAGTTTAGATTGATTGTATTATTAATATACTGTTAGTTTGTGGTGGGTCCTTTCCACCCTCCCTAATATGGAGAGAAGGTTCCTCTCATCGTGTTGATTGTACCATGCCTAGAACTTGTGACATCATAAATCTCTTCTTACCATCGCTTAAATTTCCTCCTTTTTAAGATTATGGAGCATTTTTTACTTATTATAATAACAATAATACATGTATTTGAGACAGTTAAGCTACTTTTTCTATCTGGTAGATTTTACACTAATCTTATTGATGAAAATCTGAGTTTGTGAAATTCGATGGAGCATAGGTGTCCAACTATCTATAGAATCTACATTAGAATTCTCATAGATCAGAATTAAATGTTTAGATTTCTTCTTGTATAGCATCTTACTGAAAAATGAATGTTTATTCAAGTTTCTTAGAAAGTTTTCAAGTGCAGGAAATTTTTTTAATCATTTCTAAATGTTAATGCTAGAAAATAAATTGATCTGTTCAACTTCCTGAGTTAGATCTTTGATTTATGACTTAACAATATCGGATTGCATGTACTCATTCATACAGTTTTCTAGGCTTCACAAACTATGCATTGTTGAATGCTATTTATGCAATCAGTAATATATGAGAATATGCTAATTTGAGTTTTAGTTTCATTAACTCTGCTTCCAAAGAAACTATAAAGAACAAGATGTTCTGCTGAAATGGTATTAGTGGTGGTTCTCCTGCATCTACTAGTACCCAAGGCTAAAATCCAAATCATATTTGGCATGCCTATTTTCTTTTCTTTTTAATTGGGTACAGATTATATCATTCGAGCAGAGTATTACTTGTAGAAAAATCGCTGATCTATACATAATGTTTTTGTTCTGGAACAGCTGCGCTTTTTTACCTTTGCCTGGGCCTTTATTTTCTTACTGAATTTGCACCTTTTCTTTGTAAGGAAGGATGGATCCTTATAAATAATTACCTCAAGTTCAAAATAAAACAAATGGTGCCTTCATGTGGCAACCTCAGTTGCTAGAACTCTGAACATAGTTTTTAAGATGAGTTCATTTTTTGAGAAGTCTTGTGGGACGTATACAAGCTTTACATGATTTTCTGTGTTCCTTGTAGTGAGCAAGCAATACTAGGACCGAATTATAAGTTAAATCATACTAAGTTATGATCTTACACATCTTGACACTTTCATGCTTTAGTAATCCAATAATTCCTGTTTCTATAGGTTCACATTTCTATGCAAGTAAATATTGCTATGTTGATAGATCATGGTAAATCTGGATATGCTGATAGAGATGGTGGTATATCTGGAACTGAGTTGTCTGTCATCCCATTATCCATTTTTTAAAAAAATTAAATTAAATTATCTTTATTGTACCATGGAACTGAGTTGTCTTTCCTCCAATTATCCATATATTTTTTTTTTTGGTGAAATTAAAATATCTTTATCGTACCATGGAATTGAGTTTCTTTCAAGTATCATTGTGGTGTAAAAGCCAACTGGGTACTGTTCACCTTATTATATAGCGATGTCATTTTTCTTAATTCACTTCTGCTGTGATGCTTACTACTTGTCATATTTTGGAACGTGCTTGTTGATTTCATTTTTTGTGAGATTGCATGGTATTTTGGATACTCGCTCTTCTGAGCTCTATATGATTATCTGATTATCGAAAGATTCAGGTGTAGCATTTCAAGATATTCTCATTAGACTTTACTGATTTTTTTTAGGATTAAATGGCGAGCAAACTGCCCTCCGTATTCTATTAATAAGCCATAACAGAACGTTTAGATTACAATAAGACAAACTAGAGTGGATATCATGTCCCACCTGGACATAAAGATAACAAAGTCAACATGTAAAATACAAAAGCCGCTAAAACAAAAATACACTGCCTTCAATGTCATCAGCTGGTCATCTCGTCACGATCAGCTCTAACCTGCTCCTGCGTGCAATTCCTCATTCTCCAGTCCCTGATCGTCTTCCTCTGTATCCTGTTCTTCAAAAAGACAGTTTTTCCCTGTCTGAGAGAAGACCTGTCCAGAAGTGTATATTAATATATGTATGGTAGAAACATGTAAAAATGGAATGCTTTTGTTGTAGAAAAATTCTGTTATTTCTTTCTCTCTATACATTCCAATATACTGCTGCAACCACTATATGACAAATATGAGCACCATGTCGTGTATTCTTACTAACTACTTTGTTCCATATATCAATTTTCTCGGACTGTCTGAGTGTAAGCCCTAAGACCACCGCACACTTCTCCCATATACGGGATGTGAAACTGTACTCAAGGAATAAATGCATGATTGTTTCAGCCGCAACACCGCACAAACTGCACATGTTTGGTCCCTTCCAACCTCGTTTTTGGAAATTATCCCATGTAAGTAAAGCTTCTTTGGCGATAAGCCATAGGAAACACCTGATCTTTAAAGGGCATTTAACACGCCATATTTTACTTGCATATGCCATTCTGTACCCTCCGTCTATGATGAACTTATATATGGACGCAACTGAGAACTTACCATGTTGCTCCCATCTCCATGTGGCAGAATCCTCTTCTGTTTCCGCGGGAGGATGAACGCTAAGTAGGTTTCTAAGCTCCCTGATCTCCGTACTTGTGTGGTTTCGTGTGTGAGCTTCCAATCTCAAATTCCATCTATTACAATGCCACATCGCTTCAGTAGTTGCCTCCTTATCAAATGAATAAGCGAAGGCTTTTGGGAATAATGTTGCTAACGACATGTCTGAGCACCAACGATCATGCCAAAACGAAACCCTCCCTTTCCTGCCCACTTCAAAAGAGATGCTTGATTCAGCAATATTCCTGGTCTCCTTCATCCCTCGCCATAGGGTTGATGTATTGTAGATGTTATGTGGTATATTCTGCCAACCTCCCTTTCTTGGACCATACTTTTCCCAAATGGCCTTCTGAAGGTGTCCTTCAGAGTCCGATAATAATCTCCACCACCATTTTGAGAGTAAGGCCAGATTGGATATCTTTAGGTCTCTGACTCCTAGTCCTCCCTCCTCTTTAGGTTTACAAACCTGCCCCAGGACACTATATTATATTTGGCTTTTTCCCCCACACCACTCCATAAAAATCTTCTTCGGATTTTATCAATCCTCTTTCTGACCCAGACTAGGAGCAGGAAAATTGACATAAAATATAATGATGTAGATGAAAGCACCGAGTTGACGAGTATAACGCGCGCCCCCAGTGACATATGTCTAGCCTTCCAACCCTCAAGTTTTCGCTCAACCTTATCATTTATGTGATACCAGTCAGACTTCCTTAATTTTTTTCTCTGAGTGAAACTCCAAGATACTTGACGGGAAAGCGATCTGTCTTACAACCAAGTATACTTTGGATGATAAAGTTCGTTAAAGCCTTGTGGCCTAGTATCACTATGGAGCTTTTGTGATAATTGATTTTTAGCCTGACCAGGCCTCGAAACAGCAAAGAGTCCACTTTAGAATGATGGCGGTTCTAAGATTGCTCTGGCAGAATATTAGTGTATCATCCGCATATTGTATGTTGCAAACCACAACCTTTCTGCTGGCTGGTAAACCTTTGAATAGGCCTGCGTCCACTGATTTTTTAAGAAGCTGGTTTAAACCATCTGCCACCAAAACAAAGAGGAAGGGGGATAGGGGGTCCCCCTGCCGGAGTCCCCTCTTGCATACCACCTCCTTACCTATTTCGCTATTAATAATCGCTTGCACTTTGGCCGACCTTAACCACTGTTCTATCCAGTTCATCCAGCGTTCCCCGAATCTTCTCTCCTTTAGCACTTCTAAAATGCACTCCCAGTTTACCATATCGTACGCCTTTTCGAAGTCAAGTTTAAGGGGGAATCCTTTCTTCTTTGCTTTCCTACAATGGTGTATCACTTCTTGGGCAAGCGCAATCCCCTCCAGAATGTTTCGCCCTTATATAAATTCTGATTGTGTTGCATCTACCAAATCTGGTAAGACTACTGCCAATCGGTTTGCCAGAACCTTCGAAATGATTTTGAGGCTGCTGTTCAACAAAGCTATCGGTCTATAGTCACCAATAGTCTGTGGTGTCACTTTCTTCGGAATGAGTACGATGAGGGAATAATTGATCCTTTCAATATTGACTTCTCACTTAGCGAACCCTTTGAGTAGGGCCATTACGTCTTCCTTCACTTCTTACCAAAAGGTGCGGTAGAAAAAATGTGGGAAGCCATCCGGCCCTGGTGCCTTCTCCGGCCCGAGTTGCCATATCGCATCCTTCACTTCCTCATCTGTGAAGTCTAAATCTAGGTTGGATAAATCCACCGACTGTTGCCCGCTGAACTCCTTCAACCTTAGTCTCTTCGGGTTCTCGCTTCCAAAGAGGCTTTTAAAATGGTTATGAACGTGTTGCTTAATCCCTGTCGCAGAGGATATTGACCCTTCCGGGGATTCTAGCACATGTATAGCATTTGTTCTTCTCCGTGTGTTTACTATCTGTGAAAGATGGCAGTATTTGCCCCCTTCTTTAAGCCATTTATGATGAGCTCTTTGCATCTATTTAATCTCCTCGTTCTTATATATATCTGTCGTGAACCTGCTCAATATTTGTAGATGGTCAGATTTTTCTTTTGACAGATTCTGCCCTTCCTCCTCCCGCTCCAGATCTTCTATTTTCTTGATGGCTTCGTCTTTTGACAACCTTATTTGTCGAAAGTATTTCGTTTTCCATCTCAGCATTACTCGTCTTAATTGCCTAAATTTGGCAATAATATTCTGAGCAGTCTCGGATGTGTTTGTCAGCTGAGACCAACTTTGTGTAATAATTTCATGAACCTCCTCATATTCCAACCACCATTTTTTAAATATGAAGATTCGGCCTTTTTTCGGGCGGGTCTCCCCTGAGCATGGCATATAGGAACGTGGTCCGATGTTGGCCTCCTGATAGGATGAACATACGCACCATTGAATTTGAGCTTCCAGTCTGCTGAGACAAAGACTCTATCGAGTCTAGCTAAACTCGGATTCTCCCGCATACTGGACCATGTAAACCGTCATTCTGTCAGGAGAATTTCAATAAGATTTAAGCTTGCCACCAAGTTATTGAACTGGTTTCTATCCTAGATGTTATTATCCCCTCCTTTACGCTCATCCGAGAACCTAACGACATTAAAGTCTCCTCCCAACACCCATGGTCCCGTCCTCCATGCTCCTGCCCTAGTAATGTCCTGCCATAGTGTGCCACGACGACAACTCTGGTTCGGTCCGTACACACTCGTTATAGTTTGAGTCCAGCCATCTGCTTTCCTTCTGACTGCCACCGTCAGACTGAATTCCTGTATTAGTGAGTCCAGTATCTCGTATGACTGGTGATCTACCCAAATCAATATCCCACCGGACGCCCCAACCGCGTTTTTAACGATCCAACAATATCTATTCCCTAGCTCGTTTAATGTGCTTGGTTGGGGGTTCGCTAGTTTCGTTTCCTGAAGGCAAACCATATCTGCAACCGATAATCTACAGGTTTCTGACACCATATGTCGTTTGGTCTTAGTGCCAATCCCCCTCACATTCCAGAATAGTGTATTCATGACTAACTAAAGTAAACTTCTCCATCTTGACCCTACATGGTCAACACTCCCTCTCTCCTTCCTTACTGGGGTTATGGACTATCTCGGAACACTCTAGTTGTCTAAGTAATTTAAGATTACTATTTTGTTCGTCAGTGTCGGTGCCCATATTAATATCACATGTGTGTGCAAGAGATAACAACAAATCATCTGGTAGCAAATTTAGGACATCTATAGATGAAAAGCTCATACCTTGCTTGTAGTTTGAGAGTAAGGCTTTGCGCCGTGTGGCTAATGACGCAATCTCTCCAGACTGATAATCAAGGCATTCACGCTTCTGCTCCAGCCTCCTGCTGCGTCTAGTAGGTGTATTGTAGCCCCAGGTGTCCTAGTGCCTGATCCTTCGTATTCTCAATGTGACTAACCTGCTGGGTCTCTTTAGGATGTCGGTCTTCCTCCCTGCTATCGATTCCTGGGCTATCCTGCTTTGTCTCTCCATGCTTCGCCAGATTAGCCGGTGATAAATCTGTTGTGTCTGTATGTTCCACATTAATTACACTTCCTTCATTAGCTCTATCCATCTGTATCTGTTACTTCTTATATCTATCTCTGATATGCTTGGGAAGTCTGGAAGGCTGACGTTTTCGACTTCTTGCCATTACTGGGGTTATGGACTATCTCGGAACACTCTAGTTGTCTAAGTAATTTAAGATTACTATTTTGTTCGTCAGTGTCGGTGCCCATATTAATATCACATGTGTGTGCAAGAGATAACAACAAATCATCTGGTAGCAAATTTAGGACATCTATAGATGAAAAGCTCATACCTTGCTTGTAGTTTGAGAGTAAGGCTTTGCGCCGTGTGGCTAATGACGCAATCTCTCCAGACTGATAATCAAGGCATTCACGCTTCTGCTCCAGCCTCCTGCTGCGTCTAGTAGGTGTATTGTAGCCCCAGGTGTCCTAGTGCCTGATCCTTCGTATTCTCAATGTGACTAACCTGCTGGGTCTCTTTAGGATGTCGGTCTTCCTCCCTGCTATCGATTCCTGGGCTATCCTGCTTTGTCTCTCCATGCTTCGCCAGATTAGCCGGTGATAAATCTGTTGTGTCTGTATGTTCCACATTAATTGCACTTCCTTCATTAGCTCTATCCATCTGTATCTGTTACTTCTTATATCTATCTCTGATATGCTTGGGAAGTCTGGAAGGCTGACGTTTTCGACTTCTTGCCATTCTAGAACCATCTTCACCAGTAACTATATCAGCCAGGAGTTTGGAGGTAGCATCCTTAATGACTTCTTTGTCAAAGCCCGGCAAGAGTGATAGAAGCCCCAGCTGTTTTATGGATCTGGCTGTCTGATCACCATTATCAAGCCCCATTTCCTTGACTTTTTCAAAAAAATCGGCGACCCTATCTGCTATATTTTCTGTGGCAGTCTTCTCACTTGTACTGAAGTGTGTACTTTTCCCTAAGCCCTGTTGATCCAGAATAAATACTCCCTGATTATTTGTGGTTAGTGTTCTCAGATTGGACTCACCTTCATCCAGAACCGAACCTCCCTAGTTATTTGTGTTCCCACCTTCATCTAGCTTCAACTTTTCGTTTGATTCATGACCAATAGAATATTGCCCACCCCCTCTTTCACCAAACTCCCTGCCATCATTTCTAGAATGGGGCCCGCCCCTTGCTTTTCTTTGTAGGCCATCATCTTTAAAAGAGTGATGCCCACCCCCTCTTTCACCAAACTCCCTCCCATCATTTCTAGAGTGGGGCCCGCCCCTCCTTTTTGTTGTAGGCCGTCGTCTTTAAAAGAGTGATGCCCACCCCCTCTTTCACCAAACTCCCTGTCACTGTCTCCCACTTGAGATCCGCCCCCTAGGCAGTCAGCTTTATTAAAAACTGAATACCCTTGAGCAGTGTGCTCGCAGGCCTCCTCCTCTGCCGAGGCGACTTTTGTGCTTCCTCTCTCCACTGGCTCCCACTGTTTCTCCCCTTCCGTTTCCCTTTCCTGCCTTGTTTGGTTGCACTTTTTCTCCTCGAGTTCTTCGCACTCCTTGTGGGTGTTACTTCTGCATCTCTTTCCTCTTCCATCTTACTTCCTGTCCGTTGACCTCTGTTTGGTAGTTGGTCGTTCCCGTTTCGACTGTCCTCCTGTTGCGCATGCTGGAACGGATGGGTTGTTGAGCTTTCTTAGTTTTTGTGCCACGTGTAACGCTGCTGGCTCCCGGCGGCCTGGATCGAGGCTGCAGCCGTGGACAGGGGAGCCTGACCGGGTTTCCCTATCTTGGTCGGACCTCTGTCCGTCGCCGTGGAACCCGGCGTTCCGCGACGTACTCTCCCCTCATTCAAAGATCCCGGTGGCAGGGAAATCCTGTCGATGATCTTGATAGTAATTTGACGCAGCTGGCCGCCGACCACTAACTTCAGTTCTATCGGTATTGAATCTACACAATTGCATCCGATCTTGATTCTTGCCGTCACGAGGTCCCTCCGTTCTAGTGTATCTTCCTCGACGTCAATCAGGTGAGCAAATCTAGCCACTATTTTGCTTAGATCACTCCTATTCCAGTGATGCAATGGAAGTCCCTGGATCCCTACCGTCGCATTAGTGGGGAAGATCTGCACTTGGTCATCTTCTTCCCCAGTCCATCTGTACACCGTAAAACCTGCGTTATGATTGCGGTAAGGGATAGATGTCCTCCCCACTGCATGGTCTAAACCCTCCTGTTAAGGGAATCTAACAAGAAAGTACCTGCCCGCGTTTGAAAATCTCCAGTCATGACGGGCAAAGGCCACCGAAATTAGCCTAAGACCTCCAATCATCTCGTCGACGGACGGGTTTCCGTGCCCCGGATACACCACTCCTATGATTTTGGATAATAACTTCCTATCCTCCGTTGCCTTGTCGGACGTCGGGAGGAATATTGACGGTTTTCCTGAGCCTTCCTTTGTCGATTTGTCTTTTGTTTCCTTACTGAACTCCATCTCGAATGTGTTGCTTGTCTGTACTGTATGTAGCTTCGCTACCGGATGTGCCTTCGTGACCCTGGCCTGTATTGGCCGACCGTCGGTGGTAGCTCTAGTTGCGTCGACACGGATCCTCTCTTGACCCAATTTAGAACGTCTTACAGGAAGCTTCTGGTGCCGTGCTGTCCTAAACGTAGCAGTGCTATCCACCCCTTTGTTGCTTTCCGATGCACTCTGCTTCTCTGGAAGCAGTGGGCATTCGGCGATCATGTGTCCAAGCACCTTACAGAAGCGGTTCCGGATAAACGGACACTCATCCTTAAAGTGGTCCCGCTTACGACATATCCAGCATTTCTCGCCGCTATCACTTCCCGGAGGTGATAATTTCCTCTTTCTTGTTATTTTGGGTTGCAGTATTGCCTTGGGTTTCCTTAGCGATCCCCTCGATCGCACTTCAGTCCATGACCCACCCGTTTCCTCTTTACGGATGAGAGGGCCGTCGGACTTAGACACCCTTGCCAGAATTGCAGTGACCTGTTCACCCGTATATATTATTTTGGGGTAGATATTTGTGGATTTCACAGAGCTAGCCAGCACTGGATGACCAGTGGCCTGGGCCTCCGGCGAATCTTTTACCACTTCCGCCCAGCTACGTCTCCGATATTTCGGGTTCTTGTCATCGTCACTGCTTTCCGGTTCTAGGGTTTTGCCCCTTCCCAGCCATCTCCATTTGAAATTCATACCGATGATGCTTGACTGAGGCAACTAGCTCCCCGATGATGAGTCAGTCAGTTAGGATCTTGACTGATGCGAGCTGTTTGTCGATGATACTTGGCTGAGACCTGTTTTTTTTTTATTTTTTTTTTCAGGTTCGCTGGAGTATCGTCGGAAAGTTTTGCCGGGAATCGCCCCTCTCACCGGAAGTCGCCCCTCTCACCTACCTTGTTTAATGTGAATTCACTAACTATATTAGACTTTACTGATTGATTTGAGAAAGTATTTGAATCACAGGATGGGGGGGTTCAGTGTTAGTTGAGGATAAAGAACGTTTCCTTCGTAATGATGCCGGACAGACAATGGAACAGGGAGATTCACTTTCTCACAGAGACATGAGACCGTTATGTCTGGGCCCTGAAAAACCTTATGAGAAGTCCAAGGGCAGTATGAGTACAGAGCCAAGCGAAATGTTGTGGATAGGATTTCCTTCCTTCATGAATGTTGATGAAGTGGTTCTGAGGAGGGCTTTTTCGCTCTTTGGGGAAATTGATAAGATTTCTACATTTCCTGGCCGTACCTATGCCTTTGTTCTTTGTAAAACCATATTGGCAGCTTGCAGGGCTAAAGAAGCTCTCCAGGGAAAACTTTTTAATAGCCCTAGGGTTAGTATATGTTTTGCCAGGGGTGAAACCTCAGCTGAGCAAGGCAAGGGTCCTGGTAGTGGTTCTTACCCTGTGCACCTTAGGTCAAATAATCATCCTGGGCTGTGTGGAGAAGGTATTGGTGAATCATTTCAACGAGGGCAGAGCTTTGAGTGTTCATTTGGAGGGGAATTTCGCATGACATCTCCAGGTTTTATGTTGAACTTGGACCGAATTTCTAGAGATCCGGCCATCATGAATTTTGGTAGAAATAGTGCTGTTCCACCCAGTCCAGTACCGGGGTCCAATTTTAATGGTTCTTCTGAACGTGGAAGACTTCAAGAATTAGGGTCAGAAGGGAGGATGTTGGAAGATCCTTATGGATGTCGTGGAGGTAGTCCTGCAGCAGGCTTATGTAGTCCTGCAGCAGATAAGCCTGCCCCATGGCTCGATTTCTCTTTTGAGAGGGCTCGAGAAGCTCCAGGCTTGGAAGATTCTCGGGGTCTAGCTAGTGGCTCTTTTTCTTCAGCAAAGAAGCTGAAAGCAGAACCATTTTCTGACAACGAACTTCCTGAGTATCCATTTTTGGACTTTGAGAAAGGAAAATGCCCTGCCCTCACTAAGTTATTCTCGAGTTTATCCGATCAGCCTAAGTATAGTAAAAGTTTTGACTCCATATCCTTCAGTTTTAAAGTGGCTCCTGATCCCCCAAGAACTTTTTTAGTTTGTCCACTCCCTGAAGTTAACAAGTCGGGGGAACATTTTGATGGCCCCAGTATTGTTCTTGGCCCGTTGCAGAAAAAATTCAATCCAGAACCTCCTCAACCTTCACTTTGTAAAGAGTGGGAGTGGGAGGGTACAATAGCGAAGGGAGGCACTGCAGTTTGTCGTGCTCGTTGTTTTCCTGTTGGAAAGGTCCTGGATTTTATGCTGTAAGTATTACTAAATTTTCCATTTTTGTTTTTTTCCTTTTTTTTTTCCCCTATAAATCATGAGATCATTTGCATGCAATTGTTCCTTTGATTCCAAATTTTAACGGTGAGTTTGACAAGATAATTTTATCTAGTTTCTGTATCCTTGTTGTTAATTTGGAGAATAGATTGTAGCCAGCTAGCGGAATTTGAACCCTAAGACCTCTTACCACTGGGAGGAGCTTTTACCACTAGGCTACAATAATGACACTTAATTAGGTATTGGTATTATTTGGAAAAATAGACACTTGTTATGTAAACTGTTTTATTTTCTTGGAAAAGGGCCTCTTATGCTTATAACCTTGGGTTCAATTCTCTGGTTCTTTGAAAAATGTAAAACGGAATATGGTTTTTTTAAAATGTAAAATGGAATATGGGTTTTTTCCCATTTAGTATGCATAGCTGCAATTTTCATTCCCCACCAGAAGTTTAGTGGAAAATTAGTAGTGTAAATTTGATGGCATTCACTGAACTCTCTAGCAAACTCAAGAACAGAAAGAGGAAACATTATTTAAATCAAAATGACAATTTTATCGACTAAAACGAAAAGGTATTTCCGTTTAATTTGTTTTCACATTGAGTCTCTTAAAACCAGACTGGCCTTAGTAATTACCACACTGCAGGCCAGAGATCCTAAACTGCACAGCGAGGACAGGTTTTGATATGCTCGCCAAACATTGCTATCAGGCTGCCAGTTCTTGGGTGGTTTTCTTGTTCCAGAAACAGATGCTGATATCAGTTTCTACAATGAATTTATGCATTATCTTGGGGAGAAGCAGCATGCTGCAGTTGCTAAACTGGGTGAGAAAGTCAGCTTGTTCCTTGTGCCGCCATCAGATTTTTCTGAACAAGTACTGAAAGTGCCAGGGAAAGTGAGCATCTCTGGTGTTATTTTGAGGTTCCAGCAGCCTAGTTCTAGCTTCAGCTCCCTCAACAATCAAATGGAATCCATGGAGTCACGACCCCTAGCCATCATGCCCCGGCCAGATGATGGAACTAGTTTTCATGCAGATGTATCATACCCAAGGCCAAGTTCTCCTGATTTTAGGCCTTTGTTTAAGGGACAAAGCTTTCTAGGTTCATCATCAGGATGTGCAGCTCCTGTTTCATCTTCTTTTCCACTGCCATACAAGTCATGCCATACAAGTCAAGCGACAATCTTCTCCTGGGGGACAGCTTACATTTTCTTGAGGAGAACAGACATGATCAGTTCCAACACCAGCATCCTCCATTTGTGTCGAACTGGTCAAGTAATACAGTGCTTCAGAATCCCAGCACTGGAGCTTTCCCACCAGTTCCAAATGCCGACTCACGTTCCTTTGATATTTCTAAGGCAGAAGAATGTCCACCTGTAAATCCTGCAGTCACACAAGGAATGGCTTCAGGCAATTGCACACCTGAAGCTTCTGGTAGTGTTCCTTTACCTCTAAATAAGTTTCCCCAGGAACATCAGGAAACTAAGCTGCAAGTTACTTCATCAACGCAACTTCCTCTTCACCCAGAGCAACTTGCACATCTTGCTGCTCTTCTTGGCCAGCAGAAGCAATCAGGAAACCTTGGTTTACAATCAGGAGACAGTAAACAAACTGACCTGCCGCAAAATCCTATTTCCCAACCCCCTATTTCCCAACCGCAGAATTATCCTATTTCCCAAACCCAGACTTCTTTTCCTCCTATCCAGCGTTTTCCTAGTGCCCCACAGGCCTCACTTGGTCCACAAGTTAGCCAATCACAGCAGTTACAGCAGCAAGTACCTAGTGCTTCTGCAACCCAGCAGTCTATGCAGATTCTGGTGCAGCCAAGAAACCAGCAAGCATCACACAACAGCAGGGAGGAAACAGAGGCAGATCCACAGAAACGTTTCCAGGCTACATTGCAGCTGGCGGCAGCACTTCTCCAGCAGATTCAGCATCCAGCAAAGACCTAGCTGATAGAATTCTGATTAGGTATTTCTTTTCTTCTTCAATTGCCTCTTGCTTTCTCTATAAGCTTTCATTTTAATTATCTGGATGAAATGGAATCTCAAATTAGGCTTAGCAGAAATATTTGGTATTAAATTTTTGTGGAATAGCAAGTTGATACTATTGATAGAGTAGCTATAGGGTTACAAAGTGTATATCTAAAGTCGATCTAAACCCAATAAAGTGAACTCATAATAATTTCACACTCCCCTCAAATTGGAGCATAGATATCAACCATGTCCAGCTTGTCACACATTTTGAGAGAACTTTAGGTGATTAGTTTTAGTCGAGATATCAGCCAACTACTTTGACGATGAAGTGAACGAAGTATAAATTACCTTCTTCACTAAATAATCTCGAACAGATAATAATCGATCACTATATGCTTGGTGCGATTAGGAAATACATAATCTTTAGCAATATAGCGAGTAGATTGGTTGTCACAGTGTATAGATATGGAACTCTTATGCTCGAAGTTAAACTCAGAAAACTCGCATGTATGGTGGGCCATAGCACGAGACTCTGCCTTAAGATTAAGACACTATATCTTGTTTTTGCTTCGCCATGTCACCAAATTGCCACAACAAATGCTACATCTTCATGTCATCTATGTCTCCAACATACACAACATTTGTTTATGTAGAGATGTGAAGTAGTGATGGTTTCCTGGAGAAATTTGATATATGCAAGAATGCTCGGAGCAGCTTTGAATGAATCTCTCTTTTCTTATGCATGAACTGACTCAGTAATTCAATAGCAAAAGAAATCTCTGGTTTAGTAACTATGAGATGGATAGGTTTTCCAGTTATTCTCCTGTATTGCTTGACAACATCATAAACTTTACTATTTTCACTTTAGAAGTTCACATCTATCTTCATTAGTGTACTAATATAGGTTTGAACCCAAGTAGACCAGTCTCCTGTAGTAGATCCAATATATACTTTATTGAGAAAGTAATACTTTATTGAGAAAGTAGCAGTTTTTTCTTCTGATATGCAACTTCAATCCCAAGAAAGTACTGTGGTTTTCTGATGGGATAAAAAAACCAGATTTGATTATGGATTTTATTTGATTTAGATAATAAAATTCAAATTTGATTAGTTATTTGATTTAGGTTTTATGTTGAAGATCTTCATAGACTTTGTTTAGGTTTTATTGTTGAAGATCTTGTTAGATTTGATTTAGACTTAGATCTGATTTAGGTTTTATTGTTGAAGATTTTATCTAGATTTTATTATTGAAAATTTTCTTTGATTCGTTTTGTTAGGGATTTTACTAGATTTTTGTTGTTATCTACTAATACAACAACAACTAAGCCTTTTATCCCAAGTATTTGGGGTAGGCTACATGAACAAAAAAAAATCATGCCGGATTGATCACTTTGATAGTCCTTCTCCATTCATTTCTATCAAGTAATATCTCCTCATTTAAACCTCTAGAATCCATATCTTTTTGTATTACCTCCATCCATATTTTTTTCGGTCTTGTCTTCCTTCTTTTAACTTGTCCTACATTGATAAACTCCTCTCGTCGAACTGGTACATTTGTAGGCCTATGTTGCACATGACTAAACCATCGTAAACGATTTTCTTGCATCTTCTCATCGATGGGAGCTACACCTATTTTAGTGCGAATATCTCAATTTCCCACTTTATTTCTCCTAGTGTTGCCTATATCTAGTGGAGTATGTGCATCTCTGCTATACTTATCTTCTGTGAATGACGTTTCTTTATAGCCCAACATTCTGTGCCATATAATAAACCTGGCCTAATAATAGTCCTATAAAAATTTTCTTTCAGTTTTAATGGAATATTATGGTCGCATAAAATTCCCGTTGCACTTCTCTATTTCAACCAGCAGCTTGTATCCTATGGTTAATATCATTATCGATCTCTACATCATTCTGAATAATATAACCCAAATATTTAAACTGATTGCTCATTTATATCTCTTACCCATCCAGTTTTACAGTATTATAGTAATGGTCCGTCGTTTACTAAATTTACACTCCATATACTCTATTTAGACCTACTCAATTTAAAACCTCTAGTTTCTAATATGTGCCTTCATAACTCTAACTTGGCATTTATTTCTATCTTGTCACATCAACTAAGAAAATATCATTAGCAAATAGTATACACGAAGATATCTCATCCTGAATAGTTTTAGTAAGCTCGTCCATCACTATAGCAAATAAGAACGGACTCAATGCAGATCCTTAATGCAATTCAATTGTGATAGAAAAATCACTTGTTAAATCACCACATGTTCTGACATTGATCACTACTCTATCATACATATCCTTAATTATGTCGATATATTTGATGAGAACTCTTTTCTTCATCAATATCCACCAAAGTATCTCTCGTGGTATTTTATCATGGGGTTTTTCTAAGTCAATAAATACTATATGCAAATCTCTATTTCTCTTTCATAATCGCTTTATAAGTTGACGAAGTAAATAAATAGTTTCTGTCATCGATCGCTCCGGCATAAATCCAAACTGGTTCTCCGATATTTTAACAATTTGTTGCAATTTATATTCAATTACCATTTTCCAAAGCTTCATAGTGTGACATATGAGTTTTATTTTTCGATAATTAGAACAACTCTGAATATCACCTTTGTTTTTATACAGATATACTAAGATACTCTTCCTCTATTCATTTTGGTTTTTTAGTTTGCTAAATCTTGTTAAAAAGATCTATTAGCCACCTCACACCAATTCCTTCTAAATATTTCCATACTTCTAAAAGAATCTCATCTAGACCAACAGTTTTTTTTTTATTTCCTTCTCTTCAAAAGCTCTTTTACTTCAGACTCTTTAATTTTGCGCATTAAACTACGATTCATTTTCTCACATTGAATAGTAAAATCTCCCAAATCTTGAATAAAACTGTAACGCCCCACTTCCAGTAGTGTGGAAAGCTAGAACGTTCGCCGTCGAATGATAACTCGACGAGCCTCAAACAAAATATTACAGTCACCATTTGCAATTTAATATGAATAACATGCAGAAACTAAATGAAAATTTTCTTTATCAAAACAAAGCGATAATAAATTCCCTCAAAATAAAATTAACAATGTCACCACAGTTAAATAATTTCAAAATAAAAGAAAAGGACTGTCTCGCATAAACTTAAATAAAGTGTTATCAGCACTTATTACATTTTTTTTTAAAAGAAAGCAGTTAACCAAAAGAAGTAATCACTCCTGCAGATCCGCTTGTTCTTTAAAATATGCCATATCATGTCCTGTACCTGGAGGATCTACTTCTTCATAAAGGTCTGCATCTGGTCATGCATAATCAGGATCGTCAGTAAAGCGATCTCATATATAACATGAAAGGATAGCAATGATAACTCAATGTCATAAACAGTTATGCAAATAGAAAAAAATGGAAGGCTCTACGTGGTAATCATTATTGTGTTTATTTTTATTATTTCAGTTAATGTCTTTTAATTATGATATTTGAAAATTTAGGAAATATGAATATAGCTGGTCTGAACGCATCCCCGTCTACCCCCGGGAAAACGGAACAGTAAGTTGATCGGAGCCTATCCCGATCCTCCCAAAAATGGGAAACAGTGGCGCAGTAAGTTGATCGGAGCCTATCCCGATCCTTCCATAAATGGGAAACAGTGGCACAGTACAGTTACGTTCAGCCATCTAATTCATACAAATCTAAATTTTTCCCCAAATCCGCAGTGTATATCAAGTTCGGTGTTAATTATTAATTTCAATATAAATTTGTGATTTCAGTAAATTTCAGTTCAGCATGTAGATTGGTGATAATAATTAGAGTTCAGTGAACAGTAACAATATCAGTGACAATATAACGTTGCGGTAATTTAATTATCTATCACCAATCTTATACAGTAACAATTTGCATTTATACGGTGTCTTATCATACCTTGAATTAGTATTATTTTCCCTTTCTTTTCAATATATAACAAACAACTGGAATTAAAACTTATAAAATCGCATGTTGGATTTTATGCATATTTATGAAATATAGAAACATGTCGCTTTTATTTAATCACCCCCCCTTTTTTTTCTATATGTTCGCGAATTCGGATAGCAATAGCAGTTATATGCATAAGACTTGGATATCTCTAAACGCGCATCATATGTTGTACAGGAAGTGATTTACAACATAGGGGGGGAATGGTGCTCACTGGGAAATGTATGCGCACAAAGAAAATTCCTCAATTCCAGCCAATGCAGTATCATGACTTGGGGGTGGTTCTAAGCGTACACCCTATTATCAATAATAAAGTGATTTACAACATAAGGGAAGAAGGTGCTCACGGATAGTGATGTGTGCATTTAGAGGTCCCAAAACCAGCTAACACAAGCCCCTTGGATTGAGGGTATTGCTAACTGCGCACCACATGATGGGTAGTAGTGGTTACAACATGGAGAAAAAGGGTGCTCGCGTGCGTATTTAGAATTTCCAGGAAAACCAGGGCCCTAGCCAATGGAATTGGGGAAAATCTAAATGGGCACTGCCAAAAAAATATGGTGGCTTACAACAAGGGAGGAAAAATGGGCTCACAAACAAGTAGGTGTGCGTGTAGAAATTTCCAAACCATACATCAAAGCCTGGTTTGTTTGCCTAGCTTTCGCAACCCAAACACAGGAATGTAAATCAGATGGTAGAGCGCTCTCTTAGTACGTGAGATGTATAGAGATCAATACCCACATCTTTCTTAGCAATAAATAAATAAATAAATAAATACCCTGCATCTTCACCTTTAACTTTTTACTAACAATGTCGCTAATGAAGAGTATTATAAGGCTCGCATTTTGAAGGCTCTGGTCCGAAGCAACAGATGAGACATTTTTTTTTTTTTGTAAATGTATGAAAACCAAAATTGCTTAGAATTTGGATTTGGATTAGAAATTCGAATATCATGTTAACCAAACATATTCTTCTCAAATTGAAATAGTGCAACATGATTATTCAAATGGAACCTAACTAAGGCCCCATAGTGGATGACATAATTAGACACGTTGGGATCTAAACCAAGCCCCTAGGCTCTGAATCAAAGAACAAAACATGTGCATGAAAACCCCATCCTGAGTGTGGCTGCAACAACTAAAGCAGGAGAAGAAGAAGAAGGAGAGGAAGAAGAGGCAGCAGTTGGTGTAGAAGCAGACAGAGAAAAGAAGAAGGAGAAGAAGCAGGTGCAGAAGCAGAAAGGGAAGAAGAAGGAGAAGAAGAACATGCGCAAGCGGAAGCGGAACGTGAAGAAGAAGCACAAGCAGATGCGGAAGAAACCAAGAACCATGAACTGTTTCCGCTTTGGGCCCAAAAAATGGGAGAAAAAAATTTAACCAGCAATTATAAATGAGAAGGGAAATTCTTTAAGGCACACTTAAAAATTCCTAAGGGCATAATATCAAAAATACCAATCCAATCGCAGACTAATCCTTTATGCGGTCAAATCGTACAAAACTCAAACTGTAAGCCCAACTCTACTCCAATCTATAAACCTCATAGGCATCGATGAAATTTATCCTAATGTCAATTTATTTGACTGCCTAATCAAGCAAGCTGACAATGCTGAAAATTCAAATTTTATTCTTGTCAAATATACCTTCGTCTGAAACAAATTAATATAAATATTCTAGTCAATCACGATTGTAAAATTCATAGAACTATCTTTAACAAAATCTATAGGACTATTTTCTATTTAATATTTATGCATCTAAATAAAATAGGAACTATATAAAGAACAAGCATAGCATGTTAAGTGAGTTTAAAAACTCACATTTGGCTGAGTCGTTCCCCTTCCTTACTTCCGCTCTTCTTCTTCCCGTACGTCTTGCAAGCGTTCCAATTTCTCAGCGTTCAAGAAGAGGTATGAGAATGAGGTTTTGGATTAAGATATAGCCTACTTAGTTGAGATCTAAAAAAATATTTTTTTTTTTGGTTAAGATTTGATTTCCTTTCAACTATTTAGATTTCTATCCGATTTTTTCTCAACTATTCAGATTTATATCCAAACAAATCCCAATATATATTTATATTTATTATTATTATTATTATTTTCAGATTTTTTTTTTCATTTCAAAAATTTGAAAAAAAATGGTCGTTACATTCTACCCCCCTTAAGAAAAATTTCGTCCTCGAAATTTCTTTAAACTTAAATGATGGAGAGGGGTTATACCTTTACTCAAATAATATAGCAAACACTCTCGAATGTCTTCCTTAGTGTCTCCAAAACTATCCTTAAATGTTTAGTGTGATCCTCTTCGGTCCTTGAATACACTAATATGTCATCTATGAACACCACAACGAATTTATCCAAATATGAAAGAAAAATCCGATTCATTAAGTTTATAAATATTGCAGGTGCATTCGTCACTCCGAATGACGTCGCTAAGAATTCATAGTGCCCATATCGAATTCGGAACGTTGTTTTAGGAATATCCGACTCCTACACCTTTACTTGGTGATACCTAGACTTCAGATCCAACTTGGAAAATACCCTAGCACCACTAAGCTGATCGAACAAGTCATCAATTCTCAGTAGTGGGTATCGATTTTTGGTAGTGACCCTATTTAATCCCCTGTAATCAATACAGAATTTTTTTTTACCTCCATCTTTCTTGTCAGTCAAAAGTACTGGTGCACCCCAAAGGAAAGTATTTGGTCTAATAAAATCTTTGGCTAACAACTCGTCTAATTGTATCTTCACTTCTTTTAGCTCTGCTGGACCCATTCGATATGGCGCTAGAGAGATTAGTGTAGTGCCAGGAAGAAGCTCAATAGCGAACTCCATTGCCCTGTCTGGTGGTAATCCTGAGAAATCCTCGAAGATGTCCAAAAACTCCGACACCACTGGGATATCAGCCAGTATGACATCCATTTGGACTATTACTCCCTCCGTAGGTTGAGCTCTAAATTCTGCAGGTTCCTTGGTGTTGTTGCAGCCAATGAATTCGAACTCTGGGTGATTCGGTATCCTGAAGGCAACGCTTCTCCTCCGGCAGTCAATAATTGCATGAAAGGTACTTAACCAATCAATTCCCAATATTACGTTAAATCCGTGAGTATCAATAATTAGGAAATTAGCATAAAATTCCCTTCTACAAATTACTACAGGACACAATCTACACATTTGAGTAGAAACAATACCCCCGTTACCCGTACTTATCTTCCATCTAGTGTTCAGGTTCTCATAAGGTATGGCATGTAGTGTCACAAATTTAGAAGAAATAAAGCAATGTGATGCTCCTGAGTCAAATAAAACTGATGCGGGTATATGATTGACTAGTATCATACCTGTTACCACGTCATCTGACTTCTTTGCTTGATCTGCGGTTAGGTTATATGCCTGTCCGCGTCCCATGTCCATTGCCTTATTCTTCTTAGCATGCTCGTAAGCTCTATTCGGAGGTGGAAGTGGTCGCCTATTCTGATCATTTTGTGACTGCTGTTGTTGTTGAGATACTGGAAGGCGAGGCGTTGGCCCTATGTTTCTCCTTCGTGGACAATCCCCGATCATGTATTCACTTGATCCACATGCTAGACATAAGTTGTTAGCATACCAACACTCCTTGATAGTGTGTCCTAGCTTCTGGCAATGTGTGCAAGTAACCCTCTGTTGCGAAGAAGTGACCATACGCTTCTCAGTATTCCTAGATGAAGTTCCTTCTAACATTTGACTGGCCGACCTCTTGGGTGCAGAAGACTGAACCCTCCTTTCCTTATTTATTACTTGCTCTATATCTCGAGTTGCATCAATAACTTCAGTATAGGTCTCCATTCTGGAGGTTACTAAATACTTCTGGATATCTATTCTCAATCCTTGTTGGAAGCGATGAGCACGATCTGCCTCATCTGATACCATATATGGCGCAAATCGACTCAGATGAACAAACTCTGATGCATACTCTTCTACTGTCATACCTGCCTGCCTCAAGTTAATGAATTGGTGCTCCATTTCCCTCCTGGCTGCTCTAGGAAAGAACCTTGTAAGGAAACTCGTTGTGAAGGCATCCCATGAGATTGGTTGGGATAGTCTGTTCTCCTCTGATTGCCACCAAGTCCTTGCTATATTCGTCAATTGAATTTTGACGACACTCATTTTGTCAGCATCTGGAATCCTAGCAGTTTTTAATAAGTCTTCCATCTGCATAAGCCACTGTTAAGCTTCCAAGGCTCCTACTGTTCCTGAGAAGGTAGATGGATGAAGGCGTCTAAAATCAGATATCCCTCCAGGACGCTGGTCCGTCGGTTCTGCCACACGATCCAAGGCCGCCATCACTCCTGCTCGAAAGGCTTCGGCCTGTTGTTGTTGCGCGTCGATCATCTTACTAAGCAGTCCTATCATTTCATTGGCTTCAGCGGTGTTTGAGGTTGAGCTAGAATTTGCTCCATTCTTATTAATTTGACGAGCCATCTTTCTGAGGAAACGGGATAATGTAAGTATTACTTAAATAAACGTAAATAGATATATTTAGAAAAATCATATTTATGTATATATAGATATATAGTCGTATTGAACCTTAAATAGTTTAGCGAAATTAAACTATTATATTTATTTATTTATTTATTTGCCGACTGTAATGATATTCAAGTTTGTTCAAATCACTTGAACATACTTAAAGAAGCCTGAGCTCTGATACCACTTGTAACGCCCCACTTCCAGTAGTGTGGAAAGCTGGAACGTTCAGCGTCGAATGATAACTCGACGAGCCTCAAACAAAATATTATAGTCACCATTTGCAATTTAATATGAATAACATGCAGAAACTAAATAAAAATTTTCTTTATCAAAACAAAGCGATAATAAATTCCCTCAAAATAAAATTAACAATGTCACCACAGTTAAATCATTTCAAAATAAAAGAAAAGGACTGTCTCACATAAACTTAAATAAAGTGTCATCAGCACTTATTACATTTTTTTTTTTTAAAGAAAGCAGTTAACCAAAGGAAGAATCACTCCTGCAGATCCGCTTGTTCTTTAAAATATGTCATATCATGTCCTGTACATGGAGGATCTACTTCTTCATAAAGGTCTGCATCTGGTCATGCATAATCAGGATCGTCAGTAAAGCGATCTCATATAAAACATGAAAGGATAGCAATGATAACTTAATGTCATAAACAGTTATGCAAATAGAAAAAAATGGAAGGCTCTACGTGGTAATCATTATTGTGTTTATTTTTATTATTTCAATTAATGTCTTTTAATTATGGTATTTGAAAATTCAGGAAATATGAATATAGCTGGTCTGAACGCATCCCCGTCTACCCTCGGAAAAACGGAACAGTAAGTTGATCGGAGCCTATCCCGATCCTCCCAAAAATGGGAAATAGTGGCGCAGTAAGTTGATCGGAGCCTATCCCGATCCTCCCATAAATGGGAAACAATGGCACAGTACAGTTACGTTCAGCCATCTAATTCATACAAACCTAAATTTTCTCCCAAATCCCCAGTGTATATCAAGTTCGGTGTTAATTATCAATTTCAATATAAATTTATGATTTCAGTAAATTTTAGTTCAGCATTTAGATTGGTGATAATAATTAGAGTTCAGTGAACAGTAACAATATCAGTGACAATATAACGTTGCGGTAATTTAATTATCTATCACCAATCTTATACAGTAACAATTTGCATTTATACGGTGTCTTATCATACTTTGTATTAGTATTATTTTTCCTTTCTTTTCAATATATAACAAACAACTGGAATTAAAACTTATAAAATCGCATGTTGGATTTTATGCATATTTATGAAATATAGAAACATGTCGCTTTTATTTAATCACCCCCTTTTTTTTTCTATATGTTCGCGAATTCGGATAGCAATAGCAGTTATATGCATAAGACTTGGATATCTCTAAACGCGCATCATATGTCGTACAGGAAGTGATTTACAACATAGGGGGGAATGGTGCTCACTGGGAAATGTGTGCGCACAAAGAAAATTCCTCAATTCCAGCCAATGCAGTATCATGACTTGGGGGTGGTTCTAAGCGTACACCCTATTATCAATAATAAAGTGATTTACAACATAAGGGAAGAAGGTGCTCACGGATAGTGATGTGTGCATTTAGAGGTCCCAAAACCAGCCAACACAAGCCCCTTGGATTGAGGGTATTGCTAACTGCACACCACATGATGGGTAGTAGTGGTTACAACATGGGGAAAAAGGGTGCTCGCGTGCGCATTTAGAATTTCCAGAAAAACCAGGGTCCTAGCCAATGGAATTGGGGAAAGTCTAAATGGGCACTGCCAAAAAAATATGGTGGCTTACAACAAGGGAGGAAAAATGGGCTCACAAACAAGTAGGTGTGCGTGTAGAAATTTCCAAACCATACATCAAAGCCTGGTTTGTTTGCCTAGCTTTCGCAACCCAAACACAGGAATGTAAATCAGATGGTAGAGCGCTCTCTTAGTACGTGAGATGTATAGAGATCAATACCCACATCTTTCTTAGCAATAAATAAATACCCTGCATCTTCACCTTTAACTTTTTACTAACAATGCCGCTAATGAAGAGTATTATAAGGCTCGCATTATGAAGGCTCTGGTCCGAAGCAACAGATGAGACATTTTTTTTTTTTTTTTGTAAATGTATGAAAACCAAAATTGCTTAGAATTTGGATTTGGATTAGAAATTCGAATATCATGTTAACCAAACATATTCTTCTCAAATTGAAATAGTGCAACATGATTATTCAAATGGAACCTAACTAAGGCCCATAGTGGATGACATAATTAGACACGTTGGGATCCAAACCAAGCCCCTAGGCTCTGAATCAAAGAACAAAACATGTGCATGAAAACCCCATCCTGAGTGTGGCTGCAGCAGCTAAAGCAGGAGAAGAAGAAGAAGGAGAGGAAGAAGAGGCAGCAGCTGGTGCAGAAGCAGAAAGAGAAAAGAAGAAGAAGGAGAAGAAGAAGAGGCAGCAGCAGGTGCAGAAGCAGAAAGGGAAGAAGAAGAAGGAGAAGAAGCACATGCGCAAGCGGAAGCGGAACGTGAAGAAGAAGCACAAGCAGATGCGGAAGAAACCACGAACCATGAACTGTTTCTTTGGGCCCAAAAAATGGGAGAAAAAAATTTAACCAGCAATTATAAATGAGAAGGGAAATTTTTAAGGCACACTTAAAAATCCCTAAGGGCATAATATCAAAAATACCAATCCAATCGCAGAGTAATCCTTTATGCGGTCAAATCGTACAAAACTCAAACTGTAAGCCAAACTCTACTCCAATCTATAAACCTCATAGGCATCGATGAAATTTATCCTAATGATAATTTATTTGACTGCCTAATCAAGCAAGCTGACAATGGTGAAAATTCAAATTTTATTCTTATCAAATATACCTTCGTCTGAAATAAATTAATATAAATATTCTAGTCAATCACGATTGTAAAATTCATAGAACTATCTTTAACAAAATCTATAGGACTATTTTCTATTTAATATTTATGCATCTAAATAAAATAGGAACTATATAAAGAACAAGTATAGCATGTTAAGTGAGTTTAAAAACTCACATTTGGCTGAGTCGTTCCCCTTCCTTACTTCCGCTCTTCTTCTTCCCGTACGTCCTGCAAGCGTTCCAATTTCTCAGCATTCCAGAAGAGGGATGAGAATGAGGTTTTGGATTAAAATATAGCCTACTTAGTTGAGATCCAACAAAAATATATTTTTTTTTTTGTTAAGATTTGATTTCCTTTCAACTATTTAGATTTCTATCCGATTTTTTCTCAACTATTCAAATTTATATCCAAACAAATCCCAATATATATTTATATTTATTATTATTATTATTATTTTCAGATTTTTTTTTCATTTCAAAAATTTGAAAAAAAATGGTCGTTACAAAAACTACCATTATATAACCCATCAAAATAATCTTTCCATCTTTTTTTAATCTCATCGTCTCGAATTAGAACCGTCTGATTCTCATCTTTAATAACTTTACAATGCATAAGTCTCTAGACTTTCTCTCTCTTATTTGAGCAATTATATATATATCGTTTTCTGTCTCTTTATTATCCAGCTTCTTGTACACTTGTTTATATAATTTAGTTTTTGCATCCAAAACAGTTTTCATAGTCTCCTTCTTTACTACTTTATACTTTTCAAAACTTATTTTATCATTATTATTATTATTTTTTTCAAATCTCTATAAAGATCTCGCTTGATCTTAATAGTATTTTTTACCACTTCATTCCATCATGATGTATCCTTACATGGTGGAGTACCGTCTCTCGACTCACCAAATCTTTAGCTATATTTTTAATGCAGCTAGCCATTTTGTTTCGTATTATATTACATCATCATGGTCCCTCCAATCTACTTCTTGTGCTATTCTATTTACAAAAACTTTTTGATTACCTTCTAATCGCCACCATTTAATCTTAGAATCTAACTTATACTTAATTTTTCTAAGTCTCTTTCTAATCTAAATATTTAAAACTAAGAGTTTATATTGGGTAACTACACTCTCACCTGGCACTACCTTACAATCGATACAACTAATTCTATCATCCTACTAGTTAAAAAGAAATCTATTTGGCTCGCATTCGATCCACTTTTAAAAGTAATCAAGTGAGAAACTCTCTTTTTAAACCAAGTATTCACTAAAATCAAATTATAAGACAAAGTAAAATTTAGAATTGAATTACCTGCTTTATTTCTTTCTCCAAATCCAAATCCTCCATGTACACTATCAAACCCATTACGACTAGTTCCTACATATCCATTTAGATCACCACCAATAAATAGTTTTTCTCTAACGGGTATTTTTTGTACATCTCATCTAGATCCTCCCAAAATTGATATCTACTGGATTCATCAAGTCCTATTTATGTTGCATAGACACTAATGATATTAAAATTTTTCTATCTAGAATAAGTTTAACTAATAAAATTTTATCACTCTTCCTCCTAATCTCCACTACATCTCCAGGTAATTTCTTATTTATGATCAGACCTACCCCATTACGATTTTTATATCTATCTGTATACCAAGGTTTATAATCACAAGGCTCTATAGTTTTACCTTTCTTACCTACCCACTCAGTTTGCTGCACGCACAAAATAATAACCCTCTTAATCATAGTATCAACTAACTCTGCTAATTTACCTGTAAGGGAACCTATATTTCACGATACCAACCGAAATCTATATTTATGTTTATGAGCTAACTTTTTTATCCTCACCCGCTCATTAAGATGTGTGAACGCTCTTCCATTTGACACCACATCCGGGCACTGACGTAGCACGTCGCTTCTGGACGACGACCTAACAACGCTCACACATTTTTTCAATATACCCAAGCTCCGATATAGCGCGTCACTTAGTAGGAAATGCCCTATTATTTTGGTTCATATCATAATATGTGACAATATTTTACGTTGGTTATCACCGACCTAGCACAACCCTCCTCCTTTATCCTGGCTTGGGATAGACAGTAAAATGATAAATCTTTAAGCACAGCACTGGCAGAGTTTGTTGTTATCTACTAATAAGGCTTGTAAACATAATTTTTGGGCGGATCTTCTTAGATTTGATTTTGTTGATAGGGATTTTACTAGATCTTTGTTATTTTCTATTAAAAGGGCTTGTAAATAGAATTTTCAGGCGAAGAATGAAATATTGAGAATTAAAATTCCTTATGTTTTAGCATGGTGATTTGCTATACAAAATCAAATCTTTCACTATTGATTTGTTGGTAGTGGGGGAGAGGCATCTGGATGGATTTCCAAAACAATGTTTAAATCTCTTTCATAGATTTATTGAGAGTGGATAAGATATCACCTTTGTGCGAGACTATATCATTTTTATTTTATTCCAAATCCACCAAAAATACTCGGTTTCCACCAATAAATCCTAATTTAACTACCGTTCTACGTGACTTTCGCATATCTTTGGTCATGAAATGTTTCTTAAAATAGTCTTTCGTCTTAATCAACTCGTGTTATCACTTCTAGTCAACAAAATATCATTGACTTAGACGGTAAGAAGAGCAATCCTAAAAGTCATACATCGAACAAACATGGAGTGATCATATTGACACATTTGAAAGTCAATGCCAGTAATTACTATAGAGAACTTCTCAAAGCAGGCTCGAAGATTTTGCTTAAATCCATGAATGACTTTCTTTGTGGAACTACATGCTCCTTTTGAGTAACATATTCTGGGGGTTACTCTGTATAATCTTCCTCGTGTAGATTGCCATTTAGGAGAGCATTTTTGACTTCCAACTGGAACATAGGCCCCTCCATATTAACAAATAAGAGAGAATAATTTGCAAATGGAGTTGAGACGAGTCACGACAGATAATATCTCAAAATAATCAATACCATAGGTCTGAGAGAATCCTTTTCAATAAGATGGATTCAATAAGATGGGCCTTAAATCTGTTTTCAGTATGATCCAAATTGAATTTAACAGTATAGATCTAGCGATAGCCAACCACTAGAGTCCCTTGTGAGCACGAACTAAGTCTCAGATTCCTCAAGAAACTAGTTAACCATTGTTTCGGATAGAGATGCTAAGTTCTTGAGATATTTTTGGAAGACTTTATGGTGTAACTTAGGTACCAAACTTTTATTTTCTACTACTTGTCACCCACAAACTGATGGCGAAACCGAAGTAGTAAATATGATTTTGTCTACTTTATTGAGGGTAATAATTAAAAAGAACATCAAAATATGGGAAGAGTGTTTACCACATGTTGAGTTTGCTTATAATAGATCTATTCATTCTGCTTCTAAATTCTCGCCGTTTGAAATTGTTTATGGGTTTAATCCTTTGACTCCATTGAATTTATCTCCATTACCTGTTTCTGAGCGTGTTAATTTTGATGGAAAGAAAAAGGCTGATTTTGTTAAGCAGATACATGAGAAGGTAAGGCTCAATATTGAGAGAAGAACGGAGCAGTATGCAAAACAAGCCAACAAGGGGCGTCACAAGCTTGTTTTTGAACCCAGAGATTGGGTGTGGTTGCATATGAGAACAGAGAGATTTCCGGCGCAACGACGTTCCAAACTGCTTCCAAGAGGGGATGGTCCTTTCCAAGTTCTACAGCGCATCAATGACAACGCTTACAAGCTAGATTTGTCCGGTGAGTACAATGTTAGTGCTACTTTCAATGTTACTGATTTGAGTCATTTTGATGTAGGTGATGATTTGAGGGCAAATCCTTTTCAAGAGGAGGGGAATGATGCAAATAATGACTTGACTACAAAAGAGCCAGTTCAAGTTCTAACTGGGCCGGTTATAAGAGCATAAGGATAGAAGTTCAAAGATGCACTTAATGGGCTAATTCAAGAGGTTTGGGTTCAAGCAAATTCGTGAAGACCCATTGAGGATGGTTCACGAGTTCAACAAAGATGCATCAATATGATTCAACTACTAGAAGAATCTGGTCAAAATTGATTGTTTCTTTTTATTTTATTTCTAGAACTTTCCTTATATTGATCAGCAAATTAAGGGGCTGATTGTTTCTTTTAATTTTGTTGCTATTTTTTAAACTTTCTTTGTATTGATCAGCCAAATTAAGGGGCTGATTGTTTCCTTTTATTTTGTTTCTATTTCTTGAACTTTCCTTGTAGGAAACTTTCTTTGTATTTTTTTAGCCTATAAAAAGGCGTCTAATGGAATAGAAGGGAGACAGTTTATAGATAATTTGTGAGTTTATTCTCTTTGGTTCTTTGAAGAACTATTCGAACTTGTCGGAATTTTTCTGTGGCGTTCATCATCGACTTATCAAACGGCTTTCCACTACCGTTTGTGGCGTCTTTTTTATACCAAGGTTTTTACTTCGCATTAAACAACGGGTTGAGATCAATTATACTGAACTTCTTGTTTTTGTTGAAGCAACGGGTCGAGGTCTCCCATCCAAACCTGATTGAGAACGTTATTGGATTTTCTCGTTTTCTTCTACAGGTCTCGCTATTCTTGACGGGGTTCGCATCAATTAGGTTTAGGGTCTTCATTTTAGTGGGTGGTTTGGGTAGATCTAATATTTGAATGGAGGGCTGAAATTGTGGGCTGAGATATATTTCATAATCTTGTTTTGATACCATGTTATAGAACAGCAAATAGATATTTACTGATAGATAGTAGCTATTAAGTTGGATCAAGTTTTGAACCTAGTAAAGTAAATCCATAAGAATCTAACAAAATTCATAATGATTGTCATTACCCAAGCCCATCAACTCTCTCTTCAATTTCCTTGTGAAGGCAGCGTAATGAAGTTGTTTGACACGAAGAAGCTAGATGGCCAACTGATGTATAAGAAACCTGGATTAATTGGTCGTGCAGTTTTAAGTTTATGCGACAATGTGCTACTCGAAGTACAGTGTAGATGAAGGGAGAAGATAACTAGATTAGGAACTACATGCACCTGTAAAGAACAACATATGCTAAGGAATTAAAATTAACTCATACAAACTGTGTTAGTTTATACCTCTGACTATTCTCGTTAGTTTCAAGCGGGTAATTTTCATATCTGCCAAAAGGCCTCCTAATCAGTCTTCAGCTCCTTCATTGCCTAAAATTGCACGAGTCAAGAAATGGCAGGAACTTATCGTGTGTTGAGGTTAGGTTGATAGTGGCTGTAAGATATTTGTTCAATGTACTTGGCCTGCTCTCATTTTATTTGTTGTGCTCCACAAACAACCTCATTTAGGTAGAAAAGGCAATAATTTGTTGTATGGCTTCTGTTTTGTTTATTAGGTCTTGTTGGTGTCATTATTTTTTTTTTTTCTTTTTTCATTTTGCTCTACTCCAATTGCTTGTCTGTCTTTTCGTATGCTAGCATGAATTTTAAGTAGGTGTGTTAACGGAGTGAGAAGGACCTTTTGCATCGGGCCCTAAAAGGTGGAAGAAGAATAGTACTATGTAACTTAAGGTGGAACAGTAGATATGTTTAACATATTTGGTGATATAAGTGTTTCGAGGGGTATATAGATGGTGATAATGTGATAGATGTTCTGAAGTGTGTCTGAACAGGCTTTTCATGAACAACACTAGTTTTGATATACTGCTAGACATAAGTATGATAAATTAATAAAGGTCCCAAAGTTAAACATGTGAATTTTCTTCTAAAGAGTAAAAGTGGGATATTGTTCAAAATTTTATTCATTTCTGTTTGGATGTTAAACTCTGTTTGTGTTAATTTTTTAGTCGTAACCATGTTTGGTATTGAGTATATGGTCCATTGTTAATGCATCATTGATATGAAGGGGGAAGATAATTAGACAGGGATGGTAATGGACGCATCCTTTTTAATTCATTTTTAATTCAAAATTTTGAATTAGAAGAATAAAAATTTCATTATTAATTCAAAATTTTGTATAGAACGGGCTAAAATTTGGCCCGTGGACGCATCCATTACCATCCCTATAATTAGATGAGTTGCATGCATCTCTAAAGCATGGCTTAGGGCCAGAAATTAAACCGACACATTACCATTATATTCCATTGTCGAGCTCCATTAAATAATGTTTTTCATGGTTATGTTTGCTCTCTGGTTGCATGATTTGAAACAGTGACGAAATAGGTAATTTCCATACTTCCATGTATTTAATCTTTTGACAAGCTTCTCCCTTGCCTAGAGTTGCATTAGTTTGAATCTGGCATCATATGTGGGAAGTGGAGGTTAAGGTTGGTGCCAGTTTAAGAGAGATGTTCAATTTGTTAGAGGGCCTTGCTCTTGTTTATGGTTCTGCTCCACAGCCAATCACATTTGGTTAGAAAGTGTGATGATACTTTGTCAGATTGATGTCAATCTAGTTTTCTTGGTGGTATTTTTATTGTTGTAATCCTCATTCCTTTTTCTGTTTACCATTCTGCACTGTTTGTATCAATTCTGTTTGTTTGTGCATGTGTGCGTGCACCTGTGATTTCATGGGCTTTGGGTGGGTGGTGTTTGCTGTGCCAACATCCGTCATAACTGGAGGAGGAAAGAGCCAGGATTTAAGTTAAAATGGAAGAGCAGACATCTTTAAAATATACGCGGTGATAAAGAATTAAAGGTAATTTTGCGATAGGTGTTGAACTATTTGACTTTCATTTGAAATCAGGTTCGATCTAAATCTCAAGGATATGTTCAGCCTGAAAACCATAATAACTGGGTTTAGTTTGAAGTGGTTTGAAGTAAGTTTGGTGCTCAGATAGGTTTATTTGATGTTGCTTGGCCACTTTATTGAAATCATAGGGATAAATTGGACTGAAAGATTATATCACTTGTTAAGCATATGCGGGAGCAATTAAACTAGCTTTACTTTGGATTTTACTGAAATGCATACCCTTCTCAGTATATAGGGCTAGCTAATGGTGACTCATAGGAGCTACGATATTTTATAAGAAGACTTGAGCTGCTGTTGCAATGTGTCAAGCATGTATGAAAAATTAAACTTGCAAATCAAGTTAGTTGCAATGTACCTGTTATTTTCTGTTGCCCTATATCCTTGGCTAACAAGTAACTAGGCTGACTTATCCTTCTGGATCAAGTTGTGATGTACAGGAATCTCTAAAATTGCCTTTATATCTGTCCACAGCCTTCTGGAAGTTTGTGGATTATTCTCTGCCAAGGCGAGGGTTTGCCCCATAATTAGGGAGACCCAACTTATTACTTGCACGCCTTAATCTCGCTAAAGCGTCTTGCCATTTTCTGCATTCATATAAATTCAACTGAGGTATCATAAGTGAAGTTTTAGCAAATAGTGTTTCCTTGTTCCGAAATCCTCTCTCTCTACTTTGTAAGGTTTAGACATTACTTCGATGATCCTTATTTCTTTTCAAAATGGCAGCAACATACCTTTTAGTTTTTTGTTATTTCTATTAAATTAGTTCATATGTGAGTATAATCCCACATCGGATAGGACAAAGAAATTCTATAGGTTTAAATACAAAGTTGGGGCCTTTACCTAATGACTTAAGTTTTTGGGTCAAACTGATGCTCCCCGTTGGACCCAACGTTCTCCCCAACAAGTGGTATCAGAGTCGAAGGTTCGACCTAATGTAAGATAACAAAAGTATCCTTTTATGAGAGAGACATCTCCCCAGCAAGTGGTATCAGAGTCGAAGGTTCGACTCTGAGTAAGATAACAAAAGTATCCTTTTATGAGAGAGACATCTGCAAGTAAAATATAGAATGAGCTGGAGAATAAGTTACTATTGTAAATAAAGATCAGGTATGATCATCTTGTCACTTCTCTCCTTCGTAGTAAGAATAAAGTGACTTTTGATGAGGTATACAATGATCTCAGAAAGATCAGAAAGAGTATGGGTATAATACAGCTGAGGTGTATGCTGTCAGAGGCCGATCTCAGAGTCTTAAATCCAATCAGAGAGGCAGATTCCAATCAAGAGGCAAACCTGATAAAGATGAATGTGCTTTTTATCATAAAAAAGGACATTAAAAGAAAGATTGTTCAAAGTTGAAAAAGAAAGATAAGGGCAAGGCTGATTCTGATGCATATGTAACCAAGTGTGAAGATGATGACTCAGATTCTGCACTGGTTGGTCTACCTTCAGTTTCTCATTCTGATGAGTGGATTTTGGATTCTGGATGCACCTACCATATGTGTTCTCATAAGGAGTGGTTTTTCAATTTTGAAGAGTTTGATGGAGAAACTGTTTTTATACGCAACGACAGCTCTTGCAAGACAATTGGGATATATTCAATCCGTTTAAAGAATCATGATGGATCAACCAGAGTTTTCACAGATGTTCGATATGTGCCAGATTTAAAGAAGAATCTCATCTCTTTGGGAGAATTAGAAGCAAAATATTTCGCTATATCTATCCAAGATGGAGTTCTCAGAGTCACTTCAGACGCACTTGTGGCGATGAAAGGTACGAGGAAGAATAACTTATACTACTTTCAGGGTAGTGCAGCAGTCTCTGAAGAGGATACAAATATAGAAACAACCATGTTGTGGCACATGCGACTTGGTCATGCAGGTATGGGAGTTTTGCAAAATTTAGTGTAGAAAGACATACTAAAAAGTGCAAAAACCGGTAAATTAGATTTTTGTGAGTATTGTGTCGTAGGAAAAAAGACAAGAGTAAAGTTTGGCACTGCTATCTATAATACTGAAGGAATTTTGGATTATGTTCACTTTGGTGTTTCAGGTCCTACTAAAATACCTTCTTTGGGAGGTATGCATTACTTTGTTGCTTTTATTGATGATTACTTTAGAAGAGTTTGGGTGTATCTGATGAAAACTAAAGATGCAGTGTTCGGAATTTTTCTGAAATGGAAAAAAATAATTGAGACTCAGACAGGCAGAAAGATAAAGAAGTTTAGATCAGATAATGGTGGTGAGTATAAAAGTGATCCGTTTCTGAAAGTTTGCTAAGATGAAGGTATTGTTCGACACTTTACCAACACAGATTCACCACAGCAAAATTGGATGGCAAAACGCATGAACATGACTTTGCTGGAGAAAATTCGATGTATGTTGCTTAATGCTGGGTTAAGTAAGGGATTTTGGGTTGAGGCAGTGACTTATGCATGTTATCTTATTAATCGATTACCATCAGCTACAATTAAAGGATTTGGAAGAGGAAATCTATATGGCTCAGCCAGACGGATTCAAAATTGCTGGAAAAGAAAATTGGGTTTGCAAATTGAATAAATCATTGTATGGATTGAAACAATCTCCGAGACAGTCGTACAAGCGATTTGATCAGTTTATGATAAATTTAAAGTACACTAGAAGTAAATTTGATCACTGTGTGTATTTTTGCAAGCTATGTAACGCCCCATTTTCCGGAGAGATACGAAAACGGAGTGCGTTACCGGCGGGCACGTGTAAGTCGACGTGCACGAGGCCTATAAATATGTAAAAGAAGAAATGAATGGAATTGAATACTAGTAATCAACCAGGATCTTGGAAGTTAGTCTACTGCCATATAAAAGAGAAGATATACATGTCTAAGATAAGCAGCAACAAGTACAATACTGATACAAAAGTTAGAAATAAAGTCCCAAAGGAGTGATACATACCAAACCAAAAATACAAAAGCGGAGGCCTATAAATCTATTGCTGCTCGGTCTGCTCTAGAAAGTACGAATCATGCAGTGGCAGATCCTCGCTCACATCTTCAGTACCTGAGCGTGTGGGGGAGCTCAGGGTCAAACCCGGCAAGTAAAATAATAAGAAGTACGGAGCGTGTAATATAAACAAGTAGGTAAGATATGGGTGTGGATATGAAACTATGCGCATGTGTGGAAAATATTAAATGATCAAGTAATGATATTAAGAAAGAATGTACATGCTATCAAGTATGGAGACTAATGGTGAATAAATAGACTTGTATGGTAGAGAGCATGCAATATGTATTAACAAGTAAAATATGAATTGATGTAAAAAGCATATGCACATGCATGGTGAACTAATTGGTGAAGAAATAGATCTGTATCGTATGTGATCGATATCAAGTACGGAGACTAATACATATCAAGTCTAGGTTAATATCATATTTTATCTTATATTTGAACTAACTGGTGAAGAAATGATTCGTATGTGATCAATATCAAGTACGGAGACTAATGCATATCAAGTTTAAATTAATATCTTATTTTAGTAAATGTTTTGAACTGAATGGTGAAGAAATGATTCGTATGTGATCAATATCAAGTACGGAGACTAATGCATATCAAGTTTAAATTAATATCTTATTTTAGTAAATGTTTTGAACTGAATGGTGAAGAAATGACTCGTATGTGATCAATATCAAGTACGGAGACTAATGCATATCAAGTTTAAATTAATATCTTATTTTAGTAAATGTTTTGAACTGAATGGTGAAGAAATGACTCGTATCGTGAAAGTACCCGTGCATACCCGGGACCCGGCCAAGATGCTGGCGCTGAACCAGCCGTGCCGCTAAGCACTCAAGCAGATACCGATTACTGAGTAATCGGTCGTCCCATCAACATGGACTAAACAAGAGATGATGGCTCAGTACCACCCGGGCGCCCCCGCGGATGGGCTCCTATTTCGGTTGCGCAACCTATCCTAAACCTTTCACGATACAATATTTGTCCACCCTTTAGTTCTCCCATAACCCAAGATTTCAAGCTATATTACATGCAAATCAATCCGGAATATGATAAACTAATAATGTCAAGATTAATACATATACATGTCTAGTAACAAGCAAGATGTGGTCCATGTCAAAATCAAGTTAACAGGCAAGTTAGAATCCATGGCACCATCAAGACATGTGTATATACTAACAAGGAAAATCCGGAATATTTTCATGTATCTTGTACAAGTAATTAGTATGTATATGTCGAAGGAAATATGATGGAATGTCAAAATCAAGTTAACAGGCAATTCAAGATCCATGACACTATCAAGACGTGTATGTACTAATAAGGAAAGTCCGGTATAATTTCGTATATGTTGCACAAGTAACTAGTATGTATGTGTCAATGCAAATATGATGGAGTATAGAATGTTAGAATGAATGTTATGAAAATGATCATGTATGTAAACTACACATAAATACAAGTGTACATATAAATACGTATGTGAGTATTAAGATGTAAAGATACCTACGATGATCATATATGTAAATCATGCAAATACAATTACGCATATAAACACATATATAATTTCATGTATGTTGTACAAGTTACTAGTATGTATATGTTAAGGCAAGTATGATAGTCATAGAATATTAAAATGTGTTATGCAAATAATGATCATGTATGTAAACCACGCAATACAATTATGCATATAAACACATTAGGCAAGTGGGTACTAAATTTGTAAGGATAGAAATTAAATACGTTTAACACTTTTATAACAATTAGTTTAACAATATATTGATTTTCTAAATTCTAGTATGATTTCATAGTATGGAAAGTAGCAAATTTATTAAATCTTAGACATGTATATATATATATATATATATATATATATGTATATATTTAAACATGGATTAGCATAGAAAGAATTATGACCTAACATAATATCTCGTATGAAAGAAATATTTTAACAATTTAATGTAGAAACTTATTTATTTGAAATCTTCTTTTTAAAACATGATTATGATTACATACATATATATATATATATACCTATGTTCTAATGGCAAGTGGAAAATGATTTAAAAATCATTGCATTATATATAAAGAAGTTATATGGAAAATTCAAATGTATATCCAAACATGATGAATATTCATAAAGGTAGTATTTTTATAATTTAAAAATAAAACATATAGTTTAACTTTACAACTTGTAGTTTAAGAATGAGAGATTATAAATAAAATGATAAATTCGATATATAAACATAGGGTAAAGTATAAAAAATCATATTTTTATTTTTCTAGAATAATCATAGAGATTTTTGTATAGAGATATTATGTTTTTAAGTTTTAACAAATCAAGATTCTAAGTTAACCATAAACAATTAGAATTAGAAATAAAACATGAGAGGGGATGTGATTTTACTTGCCTTGATAGGTTAAGGAAGGTAAGGCTATCTTGAGGCTAAAGAACTTCTCTTTTTATTCTTTTTCTCCTCTTTTCTTCTTCTTCTCTTTTCTTCTTCTCCTCTTGAGTTGGAGTAGAAAAAAATAAAAGGAAGAGTTAAATTAAAAATGAAGGAGAGAAAACAAATGAAAGGAAGGGAAGAAAAAGATATAATAAAAGAGGGATTTGGGGATTAGATAATAGTTTGTCATGCTTGTCCAAAGGACAAGCATGGTAAAGTAAGGTATGGGTGAATAAAACAAAATAGGTATAGGACAAATGAATACTAATAATAGGTTATTAGAGTTGTTTAAAGTTATAATTTCAAATTAAACTAACCCAAAAAAAATCAAACTTCATCTTTACAAGTCAAAGAAGAGAATAGTAAAAATATGTGTAGGACCCACCGGTGATTAAAATAATATTATTTTAAGTGACTATCTTAAAAATTTTAAGAAAATCATAAAAATATAGAAAAATGAGTCAAACACAACGCATTTATTTTGGGATTAATCTGATATCAAGAATGTAACTTATGATGAAATTAGGTTGTTACATCCTACCCTCCTTACAAAAAAATTTCGTCCTCGAAATTTAATTTTTTTTTTTTTTTTTTACTGATTGGAGTAGTAAGATATCAATCAATTGATAAGAATTTGATTATTGAGAAAATAGTTCCAATCAGAATATAATTGAAAACTAACTTGTCATACTATTTAAACTAGTGGGATAAATAATCAAAGATATATGATGGAAAAAAATATCATAAGTCTCACTTTTTTTAGATCTTTGCGAATAGCTGCAATAATTGCCTGCAAATCAATTATTGCCACGCCAATAGATAAGACTCATTATAGCGAAAGCATATGATTTTAGTCGAAAATCAATTATGGAGTATCTCATAAACCCGCTTGCTATAGTTCTAATGAATGACTGTAATTGTTGTCGACTGAGAATAAACCTCAATAATTACCACGTCAACTCAATAGGACTCGAACAGCAGAAGTACAAGACTAGATACATAGAAAATCAAAAGATATATATGGTATGGATAAAAGAACAAGGCAAGATAGAAAATCAACTAATAATAGGACCAAGATAAGGTTTCAGATCAAAAATTTGGACATATTTATATATGACAGTAGTCCTAAAAACATCCTAAATTAACCTAGATCTCTGATACCACTCTGTAACGCCCCATTTTCCGGAGAGATACGAAAACGGAGTGCGTTACCGGCGGGCACGTGTAAGTCGACGTGCACGAGGCCTATAAATATGTAAAAGAAGAAATGAATGGAATTGAATACTAGTAATCAACCAGGATCTTGGAAGTTAGTCTACTGCCATATAAAAGAGAAGATATACATGTCTAAGATAAGCAGCAACAAGTACAATACTGATACAAAAGTTAGAAATAAAGTCCCAAAGGAGTGATACATACCAAACCAAAAATACAAAAGCGGAGGCCTATAAATCTATTGCTGCTCGGTCTGCTCTAGAAAGTACGAATCATGCAGTGGCAGATCCTCGCTCACATCTTCAGTACCTGAGCGTGTGGGGGAGCTCAGGGTCAAACCCGGCAAGTAAAATAATAAGAAGTACGGAGCGTGTAATATAAACAAGTAGGTAAGATATGGGTGTGGATATGAAACTATGCGCATGTGTGGAAAATATTAAATGATCAAGTAATGATATTAAGAAAGAATGTACATGCTATCAAGTATGGAGACTAATGGTGAATAAATAGACTTGTATGGTAGAGAGCATGCAATATGTATTAACAAGTAAAATATGAATTGATGTAAAAAGCATATGCACATGCATGGTGAACTAATTGGTGAAGAAATAGATCTGTATCGTATGTGATCGATATCAAGTACGGAGACTAATACATATCAAGTCTAGGTTAATATCATATTTTATCTTATATTTGAACTAACTGGTGAAGAAATGATTCGTATGTGATCAATATCAAGTACGGAGACTAATGCATATCAAGTTTAAATTAATATCTTATTTTAGTAAATGTTTTGAACTGAATGGTGAAGAAATGATTCGTATGTGATCAATATCAAGTACGGAGACTAATGCATATCAAGTTTAAATTAATATCTTATTTTAGTAAATGTTTTGAACTGAATGGTGAAGAAATGACTCGTATGTGATCAATATCAAGTACGGAGACTAATGCATATCAAGTTTAAATTAATATCTTATTTTAGTAAATGTTTTGAACTGAATGGTGAAGAAATGACTCGTATCGTGAAAGTACCCGTGCATACCCGGGACCCGGCCAAGATGCTGGCGCTGAACCAGCCGTGCCGCTAAGCACTCAAGCAGATACCGATTACTGAGTAATCGGTCGTCCCATCAACATGGACTAAACAAGAGATGATGGCTCAGTACCACCCGGGCGCCCCCGCGGATGGGCTCCTATTTCGGTTGCGCAACCTATCCTAAACCTTTCACGATACAATATTTGTCCACCCTTTAGTTCTCCCATAACCCAAGATTTCAAGCTATATTACATGCAAATCAATCCGGAATATGATAAACTAATAATGTCAAGATTAATACATATACATGTCTAGTAACAAGCAAGATGTGGTCCATGTCAAAATCAAGTTAACAGGCAAGTTAGAATCCATGGCACCATCAAGACATGTGTATATACTAACAAGGAAAATCCGGAATATTTTCATGTATCTTGTACAAGTAATTAGTATGTATATGTCGAAGGAAATATGATGGAATGTCAAAATCAAGTTAACAGGCAATTCAAGATCCATGACACTATCAAGACGTGTATGTACTAATAAGGAAAGTCCGGTATAATTTCGTATATGTTGCACAAGTAACTAGTATGTATGTGTCAATGCAAATATGATGGAGTATAGAATGTTAGAATGAATGTTATGAAAATGATCATGTATGTAAACTACACATAAATACAAGTGTACATATAAATACGTATGTGAGTATTAAGATGTAAAGATACCTACGATGATCATATATGTAAATCATGCAAATACAATTACGCATATAAACACATATATAATTTCATGTATGTTGTACAAGTTACTAGTATGTATATGTTAAGGCAAGTATGATAGTCATAGAATATTAAAATGTGTTATGCAAATAATGATCATGTATGTAAACCACGCAATACAATTATGCATATAAACACATTAGGCAAGTGGGTACTAAATTTGTAAGGATAGAAATTAAATACGTTTAACACTTTTATAACAATTAGTTTAACAATATATTGATTTTCTAAATTCTAGTATGATTTCATAGTATGGAAAGTAGCAAATTTATTAAATCTTAGACATGTATATATATATATATATATATATATGTATATATTTAAACATGGATTAGCATAGAAAGAATTATGACCTAACATAATATCTCGTATGAAAGAAATATTTTAACAATTTAATGTAGAAACTTATTTATTTGAAATCTTCTTTTTAAAACATGATTATGATTACATACATATATATATATATATACCTATGTTCTAATGGCAAGTGGAAAATGATTTAAAAATCATTGCATTATATATAAAGAAGTTATATGGAAAATTCAAATGTATATCCAAACATGATGAATATTCATAAAGGTAGTATTTTTATAATTTAAAAATAAAACATATAGTTTAACTTTACAACTTGTAGTTTAAGAATGAGAGATTATAAATAAAATGATAAATTCGATATATAAACATAGGGTAAAGTATAAAAAATCATATTTTTATTTTTCTAGAATAATCATAGAGATTTTTGTATAGAGATATTATGTTTTTAAGTTTTAACAAATCAAGATTCTAAGTTAACCATAAACAATTAGAATTAGAAATAAAACATGAGAGGGGATGTGATTTTACTTGCCTTGATAGGTTAAGGAAGGTAAGGCTATCTTGAGGCTAAAGAACTTCTCTTTTTATTCTTTTTCTCCTCTTTTCTTCTTCTTCTCTTTTCTTCTTCTCCTCTTGAGTTGGAGTAGAAAAAAATAAAAGGAAGAGTTAAATTAAAAATGAAGGAGAGAAAACAAATGAAAGGAAGGGAAGAAAAAGATATAATAAAAGAGGGATTTGGGGATTAGATAATAGTTTGTCATGCTTGTCCAAAGGACAAGCATGGTAAAGTAAGGTATGGGTGAATAAAACAAAATAGGTATAGGACAAATGAATACTAATAATAGGTTATTAGAGTTGTTTAAAGTTATAATTTCAAATTAAACTAACCCAAAAAAAATCAAACTTCATCTTTACAAGTCAAAGAAGAGAATAGTAAAAATATGTGTAGGACCCACCGGTGATTAAAATAATATTATTTTAAGTGACTATCTTAAAAATTTTAAGAAAATCATAAAAATATAGAAAAATGAGTCAAACACAACGCATTTATTTTGGGATTAATCTGATATCAAGAATGTAACTTATGATGAAATTAGGTTGTTACAAGCTACATATGAGTCATTCACATATGAGTCATTCATTTATCTACTCTTGTATGTGGATGATATATTAATAGCTTCAAAGAGCCAAAAAACAGATTGAAATGTTAAAAGCTCAGTTGAATCAAGAGTTTGAAATGAAATATTTGGGTGAACCTAAAAAGATTCTCGGATGGAGATAAGCAGAGATCGAAAGAAAGGAAAGGTTTGGTTGTCTCAGAAGCAATATCTGAAGAAAATGCTACAACATTTTGGCATGACAGAGCAATCAAAACCTGTGAGTATCCCACTTGCTTCTCATTTCAAGTTAAGTGTAGGTTTATCTCCTAGCACAAATGAGAAACGTGAGTATATGTCGAGGGTTTCTTATTCAAATACAGTTGGTAGCTTAATGTACGTTATGGTGTGTACGAGACCTGACATTTCACAGGCAGTTGGCGTTGTGGGCAGGTATATGCATGATTTTGGAAAAGAACATTGGCAGACTGTGAAATGGATTTTACGATATCTTCTGAATACTGTAAATGTTAGTTTGGTATTTAAGCGTGATGATACTCTTGGTCAGTGTGTGGTTGGATATATTGATTCTGACTACACAGGTAATTTGGATAAACGTCGATCAATTACTGGTTATGTGTTTACTCTCGCTAAAGCACTAATGAGTTGGAGGTCTACTTTGCAATTCACGGTTGCTCTGTCTACAACAGACAGAATATATGACAGTTACAAATGCTATAAAGGAGGCAATTTGGCTACAGGGGTTGCTTGAAGACTTGAGAATTATTCAGAAATATGTTACTGTGTATTGTGACAGCCAGAGTACAATTCACTTGGCAAAAAACCAAGTTTATCATGCACGGATAAAGTATATCGACGTCAGATATCATTTTGTGCGGAAAATTATTGAAGATAAGAAGATACTACTTCATAAAATTGGAACTGTAGAGAATCCCGCTAATTGATGACCAAGATAGTGAATTTGACCAAATTCAAATATTGTTTAGATTTGTTCAATATTTTGGCAGTTTGAAGATTTTCATTTGGAGGCGCTTACGATATGGGTCTTATTCGCCAAGGCGGAGATTCTTGAATTTGGGTGTGGCTCTTTTAGTCCCACATCAGCTGGGCGCTAAAGAGACACACCCATGAGTCATATAAATGGGAGCTTGTGTCTTTGATTTTGAGTACCCAAAATAATTAGTTGTTATATAAAATTATTCTGAGAAAACAACTTTTATTTTGGGAAGTTTTCAAATCTGAAAAATTCCAAGTTGAAATTTTGGGTTTTTAGATTTTGGAAAAATTCTCCTATTCTTAGGGAACTTTCCAATTTACCAGAGATTTTTGTAATTTAAAACTTTGATGATAGTGAATTGATCGTTGGCGCTCGAGGATATAAGTAACATTTACCGAATCTCGTTAAATTTGTGTTTTCTCTTATTTTGCATTAGTTCTTGTGTGGCAATATTTTGGGTGGTTATTTGTGTGGGCAAGATATCTGCCTTTCGCAACAAGTGGTATCAGAACTCAGTTTCGGACCAAATTGTCGTCGGATCAATGGGCCAGATTATGACCCAAGGGGGAGTGAAGCCAATGTTTGAAGTTCGAATTGATCGAGTTAATTTTGGGCTTGATTTCCCACGTGTCGGCTCCCGACGTGGATGGTTGCCAAAGTTAAGTTGGTTGGGTTAATTTTGGATTTGGTTTCCCACGTGTTTGCCTCCACATAAATAGTTACCAAACTTAAATTGGTATACGCACAATGAAGAGAGATTGTTAAGTTAGTTCATATGTGAGTATAGTCCCATATCGGTAGGACAAAGAAAGTTTATGGATTTAAATACAAAGTTAGGCTTTTGACTTAATAGCTTAAACTTTTGGGTCAAACTGCTTCTTAGCTTTGTATTTAGGCCATCATGCTCTCTGTTGGCGTTCTCCCCAACAATAATGAAAATGAATTATACGATCAACCAATATTTATCGAATTTAATAAAGAGTCGGAAGAAATTGTTTAATCCTCTTACGTAATGTGGTGTTTTAACATGTGAATCTTTGATTCCTGCAGCGTCCACGCAAGTTCTGGAAATCACTGATCCGCTGAGGCCTTTCATATTTTCATCTTCTATAATAGTGGTGTAACTCTCAATGTGCTGTACCACACGATTTTGAATTTGAGCCTCAGTATTATTGCTCATGCAGATGATGTATAGAATTGTGTGGACTGACTGGCAAGCCATCTTATGATGAATTTGCCAAACTACTTTTCAAGAGCCTTTTTTTTTTTTTTTTGGTGGTTGTCATGAAAGAAAGAATGACTGATATGACTCAAATTTTGGTTGAAATGCTCTGTGGCTTTATGCACCAAACTGATTAGTTATAGGTTTTAATAATCTTAGAAATACTCATGACAGGGGGTGGGGTTATGCTTATATTTCAAGTGGTAATCAATTATTCCCTACTCTCACTAAATTGCTTCTGAATCTATTTGTTTGTCCTTAATAACTCTCACCTGAATAACTGTAGTTTGAACACCATCGGCGTGTTCAAACTGCGGCAGATTCCTCTATGATTGTTATTCAAGTTTTGGTCTCACAGATGTTGTCCTATATATAAATTTTATCTCTGAGTTCTGTATGTTATAAATCGGCTTGGTTATTTCTGTATGTCATACAAATCACCAGAACATCTGGAGCTGTTGCCAGGAAAAAAAACTGTTATAAATGAGAGATTCTGTAATTGTTACTGCTCTTTTTGACATTCAGGTAAAGCTAAGAAGGTCTATACAGCCACCAGAATAATAGCTTGATGGGAAAGGCAATGGTGCTTTAAATCATCATGGTCTTGTGCCCCTCTTAATGTCCGGACAGCTCCATAGAGTCAGTCAGTTTAACATCCCACTTGTTTGGGTAAAAAAAATAAAATAAGAAACTAAAGACATAAGAAAAGCTTGCCCTTGATAGCGAGATGTGCATACATACGTAAATGCTGGATTCATCCATGAAAGGGGGACAAAAAATGAAACGGAAATAACTGCACAATATAAAAGAAAATCGACTTGTTTGCTACATTCTCCTGAGACTGAATAGTTCCATGTTGTTCATTAAACGAGAAACCGAATTTAAATTTTTGCTGAAACTCTGTTATGGTATTATTACTTACAAGATAGATACAGAGGAAACGTGGCTTTTTCCTTTTTCAAGTCAATGAATGGTGACATAATACATGAAATGATGTGAATCAGGGCAATTTGTTTCCAAACTAACAATATCACAACGCTGGATAATACAAAAAAAAAAAAAAAAAAAAAAAGGGGATTTGCTCAGTGACCCAAAGTTACGTGTGCATCAAATAGTATTAAAAATAATTTGTGCAATGATGCAAATTTGCGAGGAGTATATCAGCAATAGTATAATAGATCAGGCTTCCACCACAGATCGAGGCGGGCGGATCCAAATCTTTCTCCTGCAAAGAGTTCCGACGCAGGCTCTGCATCTCAGAGGCAAAAAGATCATCCAAGCTATGCAAGTCACCAAATTTATTAGTCCATCCACATATTATCATATAGTACTTGTTAGTTCCTACCATGTGTCCCCCCCCCCCCCCCCCCCCCCCCCCTACCCGAAACAAAAAAAAAGAAAAAAGAAAAAAAGGAAAAAATACTCATAATCTCAACAAAAGGAGATGTAGCACAATGTGCCGAGATCTTGCAAGGTGGAACCTGGAAGAGCACAAATTGTCCAGTCCATCAGCTGCCGCTGTGTGTTTTGGCTTAACATTATAATACCTACTTTGGCAGTAATGGCTGGTCTATGGTGTAAAGCTGAGATTTCCGTGGATAGAAAACAAAATTCATATATATATATATATATATAGAGAGAGAGAGAGAGAGAGAGAGAGAGATTGGAGAAACCTTTTACGAATATAGGCCAATACTGATACCTACTGCAAATTCGTAACAAATTGAGGACCGCAATATGATACATTAATATTTAGGTAAGGGTTAATTACAGTCAGACCCCTTGTAGTATAAGGGGTCTGTCACTTAACACCCTTGAAATTTGAAACTCTAAAAAAAAATCCCTGCATATCTTAACGACGTTAGTGTTTGGAGCATGTGATGTGCACGTGTTATAAAAAGTTTAAAATACTCATGTGACTCCTCCCTCTTCATCCTTCCCCTAATTATCTCTCTTTCAGTCATCATTCTCCTCTCTCTCTCTCTCTGTGTGCAAGCAGCAGCAGCATGCTTCAGCAACAACAGCAAGCTTTAGCAGCAGCAAGACTGCTGCTGCTGCAGCAGAAGCAGGCAGCAAGGGCCTGCTGCTCTTGCACGAGAGAGAGGGAAGGGGGAGAGAGAGGGAGGGGAGAGAGAGAGAGAGGAGGGGAGGGGGGAGAGAGGGAGCGGGGAGAGAGAGAGAGGGGGGGGGAGGGGAGGGGGGATAGAGAGGGAGGGGGGACAGAGAGAGAGAGACATGAGAGAGAGAGGGGAGGGGAGAGAGAGGGAGACGAGAGAGAGAGAGAGAGAGAGAGAGAGAGAGAGAGAGGGGGAAAGAGGGAGGGGGGAGAGAGAGGGAGTGGTGTGCTGGCTTAAAAAATTGATAATAGCTATTAGATAAAAAGAGTGCACTTTAGTATAAAATGGAGTGATAATAACTAATTATCCATTAACAGTTGTAACGGTTTATGGGATTTTTTGAGAGTTTCAAACTTCAGGGGTGTTAAGTGACAGACCTCCCATACTACAGGGGGTCTGACTGTAATTAACCCTTTAGGTAATATAAATATGGTATGGTGTTTTATGAGGAATATGTGAGATTTGTGAATGATCTGATATCTCGTAGAGAGTTGTTTTGACAGTTCAATTATTTCAATAATTTAGAAAACAATGTGTTAGATACCATACGAAAATTACATAATATATCTTTATGTTAAATCACCAAGAAATTATATATAAAATATGCGAAAGCGTACCTGAATCCATAACAAATAATTACGTTGTAGAGCTGTGCGATTGGTCTTCCAGATCTATATATTTTTTTAAAAGAACCTTTTTAACTTTTCTCTTTAGTTTCTCTTTATCGATGAGAAACAGAAAAGAATCAAAATGATGTGTGATCTGGGGACCATAACCACCTTTTTATAGACAAATCTGTCTATTGGTATTTCTAATTTAGCCCATCATAAAATTAAAAATCACCCATTAGATTTCTACACATAAAAAACCCACACCCTATTAGATAAATTAAATCCAACTTAATTATATCACTTTTAATTAGGTCCAACCATATTAGACAGTTTACAATACATGATTATTTCACGTATGGGCCAATATTGGATAATGATCCAACAATCTCCCATTTGGACTATATATATAACCTTATAATCATATTTTGCATAATTACCGAATGAGCTCAACTTTACTGTCATTTCCGAAATGTATCATAACCAATTTGGTCCATCAATCATACTAACATAGGATCAAAGCAGATTTTGTTACAGTAATCGTAACTCAACCCATCAATAGTCACGTATATCAATACAACTGAACAGCATGGATCATGATGTAGATGTGTAACATAAAAATTTCATTTAATGTGATTGTAACATGCATATTTCCAATTGGTCCATTCTTAAATCTTATTGAGATCAAACAACATAATAATTCAGAGTGTGAATAAAACAAAATCTTATTTCTACAAAAAATAACCTTAATACCATAAACTAAAATAACTAAAATATGTCTATATCATAAGAGCATCTGATAATACAAACTCCCACTAAAACTGAATATCATCAATAGACATGACACCCATACAAAGAGTATGCTCATGAAACATTTTGAGTGGCAGTCCTGATGCGAACCCCGTCAAGAATAACGAGACCCATAAAACAAAAGGAAAATCCAATAACGTCCTCGATCAGGTTTGGTTGGGAGAACTCGACCCGTTGCTTCAATAAAAAACAAGAATCTCGGTATAATTGACCTCAACCGGTTGCTTAATGCGAAATAAGAACTTTGGTATAAGGAAGACGCCACAAACGGTAGTAAAAAGCCGTTTGATAAGTCGATGATGAACGCCACGAAAGAATTCTGATAAATTCGAATAGTCCTTCATACAACCAACGAGAATAAAACTCACCAATTATCTGTCCCTTCTATTCCATTAGACGCCTATTAATAGGTAAGAAAAGTTCTAGAAATAGAAACAAATCAAAAGAAAACAATCAGCCCTTTAATTTGGCTGATCATACGCCCATAATAAAGAAAAAGGAAACAATAAGAAATAGAAATGAAACAAAAGGAAACAATCAGTCCTTAATTTGGCTGATCACATGCTCACAATAGAAAAGGAAACAATCAGCAATCAGTTTTGATCAGATTCTTCTAGTAGTTGAATCATGTTGATGCATCTTTGTTGAACACGTGAACCATACTCAATGGGCCTCCACGAATTTGCTTGAGCCCAAACCTCTTGAATTAGCCCATTAAGTGTATTTTTGAACTTCTTTTTTCGTGCTCTTGTAACCGGCCCAGTTGAAACTTGAATTGGCTCTTTTGTAGTCATGCCATTATTTGCATCATTCCCTTCCTCTTGAAAAGGATTTACTCTCAAATCGTCACCTACATCTAAAGGACTTATATCAGTAACATTGAAAGTAGCACTAACATTATACTCACTGGGCAAATCTAACTTGTAAGCGTTGTCATTGATGCGCTCTAGAACTTGGAAAGGACCATCCTCTCTTAGAAGCAGTTTGGAACGTCTTTGCGCCGAAAATCTCTCTTTTCTCATATGCAACCAAACCCAATCTCCGGATTCAAAAATAAGCTTGTGACGCCCCTTATTGGCTTGTTTTGCATAGTGCTCCGTTCTTCTCTCAATATCGAGCCTTGCCTTCTCATGTATCTGTTTAACAAAATCAGCCTTTTTCTTTCCATCCAAATTAACTCGCTCAGAAACATGTAATGGAGATAAATCCAATGGAGTCAAAAGATTAAACTCATAAACAATTTCAAACGGTGAGAATTTAGTAGCAGAATGAATAGACCTATTATAAGGAAACTCAACATGTGGTAAACACTCTTCCCATATTTTGATGTTCTTTTTAATTATTGCCCTCAATAAAGTAGACAAAGTCTTATTTACTATTTCGGTTTGACCATCAGTTTGTGTAACAAGTAGTAGAAAATAAAATCTTGGTACCTACCTTATACCACAAAGTCTTCCAAAAGTATCTCAAGAACTTAGCATCTCTATCCGAAATAATGGTTCTAGGCATGCCATGCAATCTCACAATCTCCCTAAAGAACAAATCAGCAACATGCGAAGTATCATCCGTTTTGTGACATGGAATAAAATATGCCATCTTAGAAAATCTACGTACAACCACAAAAATCGAATCTCTTCCATGTTTAGTCATAGGTAATCCTAACACAAAGTCCATTGAAATATCAATCCAAAGCTCACTAGGAATGGTCAAAGTAGTATACAAACCGTTGGGCTGCACTCTGAATTTATCTTGCCTACATGTGACACATCTGCACAAATCCGCTCAACATCTCGTTTCATTGTGGCCAATAGAAGTGTTCCTGCAAAACAGCTAAGGTCTTAGCAACTCCAAAATGTCCCATTAATCCCTCTTCATGGGATTCCTGCACTAACAAATCCCTCAAAGAACAGTTAGGCACACATAACTTATTTTCTCGAAACAAGAACCCATCATGTCTAAAGAACTTACCACAAGCATTTTTCTCACAAGCCTGGTACTCTTCACAAAATTCGTGGTTATCAATGTATAAACTTTTAATGTGTTCAAAACCAAGCAATTTTGCATCAAGTGTAGAATGCATACCTGCAAGAAAGTGCATCGACGACTACATTCTCCTTACCTTACTTATACCGGATAACATATGAAAATGTCCCAACGAGCATGCCTTTTATTTAGCTTGTGTTGGCCCTTCAAGTATTTCAAGGACTCATTATCAGTGTGAATCACGAACTCCTTTGGCTATAGGTAGTGCTGCCATGTCTCCAAAGCTCGAACCAATGCATACAACTCCTTATCATAGGTCGGCTAGTTTAAGAATGCTCCGCTTAATTTCTCACTGAAGCAAGCAATTGGTCATCCCTCATACATAAGAACTCCGCCTATGCCAATATCTGAAGCATCACATTCAATTTCAAACGTTTTAGAAAAGTTAGGTAAAGACAATAAGGGGACGTTGGTTAGCTTCTCTTTGATTAGCTGAAACGCCTTATCTTATTCTTCTCCCCATCTAAATCCGACGTTCTTCATGATCACTTCGGTAAGTGGTGCGGCTATGCTACTAAAGTCCTTCACAAACCGCCGGTAAAAACTAGCAAGTCCATGAAAACTACAAACATTGCCTACACTTGTGGGACTTGCCTACTCTTGGATTGCACGTACCTTATCTTCATCAACCTGTATACGTTGTGCACTAACAATAAATCCCAGAAATATAAGCTTATCGGTGCAAAAAGTATACTTCTTCAGATTAGCAAATAACTTTTCTTTTCTAAGCACATCTAAAACTGATTTCAAATGTGCGGCATGATCATCCAAGTTTTTGATAGAAATGAGTATATCATTAAAATAGACAACAAATCTGCCTATAAATGCACGCAAAACATGATTTATAAGTCTCATAAAAGTGCTTGGTGTATTAGTCAACCCAAAAAGTATAACTAACCATTCATACAAACCATATTATATTTTAAAGGCAGTTTTCTATTAATCTCCTTATTTCATTCTAATCTAATGATAACCACTCTTTAAATTAATCTTAGAGAACATACAAGAACCATGCAACTCATCTAACATGTCATCTAAGCGACGAATAGAATGACAATACTTTACCGTTATGTTGTTGATGGCTCGGCAATCAACGCACATTCTCCATGTCCCATCCTTCTTAGGTACAAGTAAAACCGGAATGACGTATGGACTCATGCTCTCCCTCACGTACCCCTTCTCCAACAACTCACTTACCTGCCGTTGAAACTCCTTTGTCTCCTCGAGATTGCTCCTATAGGCTGGTCGGTTTGGAATTATCGCACCAGGAATAAAATCAATTTGATGTTCAATCCCTCGAATTGGTGGTAATCCATGTGGTGTTTCCTCGGGAAAAACATCATCAAATTCCTGCAAAAGAGAAACAACAAAACTGGGCAAAGCAGGGTCAAGTTCGTTAGTGTTTAAAAATGCCTCTTTGTACAAAAGTACAATCATCGGCTGATTTGAAAACATTGCTCGCTTAATCTCACTCACTTTTGCATAGAAATTCTTTTGTTTTCTCTCTGATTTTCTCTCAATGGCTGAATTTTGATTTTCTCTTTCTCTCTCATTTTGCTCGGTCACTCTTCGATTTTCACTCTTTTTCTTTTGCTCACTCTCTTTCTTTTGATCACTCTCTTTTTGCAACCTCACTTGATCATCATAAACATGTTTCAGTGTCATCGATACAAGAGTGATGGGTTTTTGGTTGAGCACGAACGAGTATTTGTTGGTGAAGCCATCATGCTTAACTCTCCGATCGAATTGCCACGGTCAGCCTAATAGCAAATGTCCAGTTTGCATCGAAACTACATCACACAAAACTCCATCTTCATATTTTTCGATGCGGAATGAAACCAAAACTTGCTTATTCACGTTTACCTCGCCACTATCATTCAGCCACTGTAACTTGTACGGCCTAGGATGTTTCAGTATGAGCAGTCCTAATTTCTCCACCAAGATTGTGCTTGCAACATTAGTACAACTTCCTCCATCAACAATCATACTACATAACTTGTTTTTGATGTAGCACCTAGTATGAAAGATGTTCTCCCGCTGCATTTCTTCAACTTCTTTTACTAACAAGCTTAGAAGTCTTCTTGACACCAACAATTCACCTTGAATTGCATATTCTTCATCATCCACGTCCTCCAATGGTGGCATAGAGTTGGTATCGGACTCGTTGTCAGTTTCAATCTCTCCATTACCCCTTATCACCATGACTCTTTTGTTCGGGCATTGACTTGCTATGTGACCCCTGTCTTGACATTTAAAACACTTAATGTAACGATTTCGAGAAGTGGAAGGGTCAGATTTACCTTGAGTGTCATGATTGGTTGTCTCTTGTTTTGGCTCGAATTTAGATTTTGCAGCTGATTTCTCCTCTTTCTTCACATGACTCGGTTTTCATGGGAAAAATCCAAATTATGGGATGCACGTGTACCACCCCTCCTCTTGAGTTGTTGCTCCACCTTGATGGCCATGTGCACTATATCCTTTAATTCCACATAATGCTGCATCTCCACCCTATCATGAATTTCTTGATTCAAACCATTCAAGAACCTAACCATAGTAGCCTCTCGGTCTTCTTCGATATTAGCCCATATCATAACAATCTCCATCTCTTGATGATAATCCTCCACACTCCGGTTACCTTGTCGGAGCGTTTGTAATTTATTATACAACTCCCGGTGGTAATGGCTGGGCACAAACTGCTTCCTCATCACTATTTTCTTCTCTTCCCACGTCTCTACCGGTCGTTCCCTATTTCGCCGCCTGTTCAACACTAACTGATCCCACCACACAATAGCATAGTCAGAAAACTCAATAGCAGCAAGTTTTACCTTTTTCATCTCAGAGTAGTTGTGGCAATCAAACACTAACTCCACCTTTTTCTCTCACTCAAGATAAGTCTCGGGGTCGTTTCTTCCTTGAAACGCTAGAATTTTCATCTTAATACTACCCAAGTTGTTATCTTCCTGATTCTTATCTTCTCTAAACCGCCCTCCATATCTCCTATTACCAACAATTGAATCCCGATCTTCTTCTTCATCAAAACCAGTCCCATAATACTCTCCATCTTCATCTCTCACTCCTCGATGTTGAACTATTTCCCTCCTACGCACCTTATGAGCGTTTTGTGGCTGCTCCAAACGTATATTCTCCATCCGATCAATCCACTCATATACCTGCTCCAATTCTAACCTCATCACACGCCTCATCTCACTCATCATGGCCTCCATGAGCAACTTTGGGTCAGCCATCGCACCTTCGGTGATACTCTTTTCACTGTTGTGAGACATGATTGCTGAAAATTAAAGTTAGAAAACAAAAAAGGAAAATACCTCACACACTCCCTCACGTGTTTCACTCAAAAAATGATTCACTCTATTCCACTCGTGTTTCACTCAGTATAATCGGTTTTTACCCTCTAATATGCTCACCACTCTTGCTTTTTTCTACTCGATAATCCTCTTTCAGTTTTTTTGAAACTATACGAATAATATTCAAAATTCCAGCAATAATTCACCAAGAACTCACCAAGCGAATTCAGGTTCAAAAGGTAAGAAAATAAGGGACGACCAATTGCTTTTTCAAAAGCACAATTCAGCAAAATTTCCACGAAAATTTTTGGTCTTTATGGTGAGATGATTTTCGGGCTTATTGGAACAAAATGGGTGAAAACAAACGAAAGTTTTTTTTTTGTCGAATCTTTTTACTCTTTTTTTTTTCGGACCCCTTTCTGTTTTTTTTGGACCCCTTTCTGTTTTTTTTTTTTTGATGATCAGATTCTTTCTTTCGTTAATAACAGAATAAGATTTCGAAAAGAAAGAAATTCGGCTAAACTATGATATGTTAACCCGAATTTTGGAAAGCTAAAGAGCACGAAATTAAAGCACATAGAAACAACAAAATTCGAACCTAGGGCTAGAACCAATTCGGCCACAACAAATTCGACTAGATAAGAAAACGAAACTAAATTTAAATGGGATAGGCAAACCTGAGACGAGAAATTCTTGGCTCTGATACTAAATGATGCGAACCCTGTCAAGATAACGAGTCCCGTAAAACAAAAAGAAAATCCAAGAATGTCCGCGATCAAGTTTGGTTGGGAGACCTCGACCCGTTGCTTCAACAAAAAACAAGAATCTCGGTATAATTGAGCTCAACCCATTGTTTAATGCGAAACAAAAACTTTGGTATAAGGAAGATGCGACAAACGTTAGTGGAAAGCCGTTTGATAAGTCGATGATGAACGCCACGGAAGAATTCTGATAAGTTCGAATAGTCCTTCAAAGAATCAAAGAGAATAAAACTCACTAATTATCTGTCCCTTCTATTCCATTAGATGCCTACTAATAGGTAAGAAAAGTTTTAGAAATGGAAACAAATCAAAAGGAAACAATCAACCCTTTAATTTGGCTGATCATACGCCCATAATAAAGAAAAAGGAAACAATCAGAAATAGAAACAAAATAAAAGGAAACAATCAGCCCTTAATTTGGCTGATCACATGCCCCCAATAGAAAAGGAAACAATCAGCAATCAGCTTTGACCAGATTCTTTTAGTAGTTGAATCATGTTGATGCTTTTTTGTTGAACACGTGAACCATTCTCAATGGGCCTCCACGAATTTGCTTGAGCCCAAACCTCTTGAATTAGCCCATTAAGTACATTTTTGAACTTTTTTCTCGTGCTCTTGTAACCGGCCCAGTTGGAACTTAAACTGACTCCTTTGCAGTCATGCCATTATTTGCATTAAGTCCCTTAGTAAGCGGATCCGCAATCATGGAGTTTGTTCCTATGTGCTCTATAGACAAATGTCCACTCTGAACTCTTTCTTTCACAACCAGAAACTTGATGTCTATATGTTTCGACTTCGTCGAGCTCCTGTTGTTGTTGGAATATAGAACTGCTAACTTATTGTCATAAAATAACTTGAGTGGCATATCAATAGAGTCCACTATGTGCAGCCCCATGACAAAATTTTACATCATTATCCCGTGATTGGATGCCTCATAACACACTATAAACTTAGCTGTCATAGTAAAAGATGCTATAAGAGACTGTTTAGCACTCTTCAAAGAGACAGCTCCTCCAGCTAGAAGATAGATATAACCCGATGTGGATTTCATACTATCTAGGCATCCAGCAAAATCAGAGTCAGTATACCCAATGATCTCAATCTGATCTGATCTCCGATACGTGAGCATGTAATCCTTTGTTCTCTGTAAGTATCGCAAAACCCTTTTGGCTGCTTTCCAATAGTCTGCTCCTAGATTGCTTAAATAGCTGCTCAACATTCCTGTAACGTACGCGATATCTGGACGCGTACAAAACTGAGCATACATCAGAATCTCTACTGCTGAGGCATAGGAAATCTTCTGCATTTCCTTTTCCTCAAAATTATTCTTAGGGCACTGATTGAGACTAAACTTGTCTTCCTTAGCCACAGGAGTATCACCTGATTTACAATCTTTCATGCCATATCTTTTGAGAACCTTTTCGATATAACTCTTTTGTGATAATCCAAGAATACACTGAGCGATCTCGGTGTATCTGAATCCCTAATATAAAAGAGGCGTCACCAAGATCCTTCATCTCAAAATGCTTAGTTAGAAATCTCTTAGTTTCATGCAATATGCCTATATCGTTGCTAGCAAGTAAGATTTCATCAACATATAATATTAAGAAAATATGTTTACTCTCACAGAACTTTTGGTATACACAGTTATTGACCAAGTTCACTTCAAAACTGAAAGAGATGATCACTTGATGAAACTTTAAATACCATTGTTGAGATGCTTGCTTGAGCCCATAGATAGATTTCTTAAGTTTGCAAACCATACGCTTTGAGTCTCCCAACACAAAGTTTTCTAGCTAGAACATATATCATCTTGTCAATGTCACCATTGAGAAATGCTGTTTTGACATCCATCTGATATAACTCAAGATTGAAATGCGCCACCAATGTCATTATAATCCTGAAAGAGTTCTTTGAAGAAACCGGAGAAAATGTCTCTTTATAGTCGATGCCTTCTTTCTGCGTAAAATCCTTTGCGACAAAACGAGTTTTATACCTTTCCACATCGCCTTTCGAATCCCTTTTGGTCTTAGATATCCATTTGCAATCAATAGGTTCTGCTCCTTCTGGCAATGGGATAAGATCTCACACGTTATTGTCCTTCATGGACTTTATCTCCTCATTCATAATACCTATCCACTTTTGAGAGTTAGAACTTTCGATGGCTTGACGGAAGTTGATCGGGTCATCTTCCATCACTCCAATGTCTATCTCATGTTCTTGGAGAAATACAATGTAATCATCTGGCAATGCACTTCTCTTCTCTCGAGTGGATCTCCTTAATGGCATAGGTTCTTCAGGTGCCAGAGTTTGTTCTTCTGGAACAATCTCTTGAACGGGAGGTTGTTCGACATTGTCTTGATCTATTGTGTCTTGAACAAGGTAAGGAATGGAATCCTGATCAATGCTAATAACACCTGTGAGAATATCAACACATTCCTCTTCAAAAACAAAGTCCCTGCCTATATCTCTTCCTTAAACTTGACATCCTCAAAGAACTGGGCATTTCCCGTCTCGAAAATCGACCTAATCATGGGATCATAAAACATGTACCCCCTGGATCTTTCAAAGTATCCAACGAAGTAGCAACTAACCGTTCTTGAGTCCAGTTTCGTTTCATTTGGCCTATAAGGCCTTCCCTCAGCTGGACATCCCCAAACATATAAGTGCTTAAGACTAGGCTTCTTGCCTGTTCATAACTCATAAGGGGTTTTGACAGTCGCTTTAGTTGGAACTCTATTAAGGATATATGTTGCAATCTTAAATGCTTCTCCCCAGAATAATTTAGGCAAGGTAGAAGACTAATCATACTCCTCACCATGTCCTTGAACGTTCTGTTTCGTCTTTCAACAACACCATTCATAGTGGGCGAACCCGGCATAGTGTACTGTGGGACGATACCGCATTCCTCTAGGAATTTAGCAAAAGGTCCTGAATATTGCTCACCTGAACTATCATATCTGTCATAGTATTCACTACCACGGTCAGACCAAACGCTTTTGATTCTTTTGCTGAGTTGGTTCTCAACTTCAGCCTTATAATTTTTGAACACTTCCAGTGATTGTACCTTTTATGAATGAGATATAGATAGCTATATCTAGAGAAATCGTCTATAAACGAGATAAAGTATTGTTGACCATTCCAAGCAACAGTAGGAAATGGCTAACAAATATCCATATGAATAAGTTCTAAGACGTCCAGAGTCCTTTTGATTTCAAATCTCCTTTTGTTAGTTTGTTTTCCCTTTATGCAGTTAACACAAACATCAAAGTCTGTGAAATCTAAGAGATCAAGAATTTCGTCTGACACAAGTCTCTCAATTCTCCGTCTGGAGATGTGACATAATCTATTGTGTCATAATGCATCCGAATTCTCATTGGTTAATTTTTTCTTTACACCTCGAGTACTTAAATGCAGAGATTCATTAATGAAGCTATTGTGTTAATTGAATATAGATTATCGTAATTTGATAAATAACTGGATCCAACCAAATTTGAATCATGAAATAAACTAAAATTTTCATTTCCAAATGAACAAGAAAAACTAAATTTGTCCAAAGCAGTCACAGAAATCAAATTCCGTCTAAAAGACGGTAAAATAAATGTCTCATCAAGATCCAAATAAAATGCAGTCTTTAACAATAATCTAAGCTTTCTAATTGCCTCAACTTGAACCTTCTTGCCATCACCCACATAGATGTATCTTTCAATATCATTTGGTTTTCGGTAACTCAGGCAACCCTGTCTTAGCACCCCAAGCGTGATAGTTACTGCAATGCTTCTTTATATGCCCTTCAACGCCACAGAAGAAACAACCAGTACCTTCCGATTGAATCGGTTTCTTTTATTATTTCTTCTGAGGTGTTGTATCTGCAGCTTTCTTATAATTTTCCTCTTTTGTTTTCCCTTCTCCTTAGAGTTGAGGCTAAGTGAGCACTCTTTTTCTTTTCTAGTTTTAGTCTATCCTCCTCTTGAATACAGTGTGAGATGAGCTCATTCAGAGACCAAGTCTCTTTCTGACAATTGTAGCTTACTTTAAACTGGTTGAACTGAATGGGGAGGGATATCAGAACTAGATGCACTAGCAAGTTCTCAGAGAGTTCAACCTTAAGTGCTTTCAGCTTTGAAGCCAGATGAGACATCTCCATGATGTACTCCCTAATATTGTCTTTGGCTTTATATCTCATTGAAATAAGATTTGTCAAGAGCGTACCAATTTCAGCTTTTTCGTTCTTGACAAACCTCTTTTCAATATCCGCAAAGAACTCCTTAGCCGTAATAATCTTTTCAGATATTGTGCATCTAAATGCTTCTAGAATGACTTTCTTCATGATCATTAGACACATGCGATTTGATTTCTCCCACCTCTCAATGTCCCTTTTTTGTTCAGAGGAACTTTCAGCAGTGAGAGGTGCAGGAGGAGGAGAGCTTAACGCAAGATCGAGATCCATGACTCCGTGAACAATCAAAAAATTCTCTTGCCATGACTTGAAATTAGAGCCATTTAGCGTAGGCATTGAATTGATATTGGCAAGATTTTGTAAAGCTGAATCCAGAGAACAATGAACAAAAATAACAAGCTCACATTAGTTCATTAACCAAATAATAATAATAATTTCAAATAAATGTAAATCCCATATCAAGATATCGGGATTTCATTAATATTTTATCTTTGGACAACAATATTAACTTCTGAGTGATATCTTGGTGTAATAATCAAATACTGATGATAAATAACATATCAAATAATAAATCTTCCTTTGGGTCGATTCATTATTCACATGTAAACCAAATAATCACCACGCATTTATTACCACAAGTACACATGTAATTCTATTAAATATTAACATTTTTTCAGGCTGATTAATATTCATATAAGTTACATACATACAACCTTTCATATTTCAAGATAAAATCAATTTCAACAAGAGAGGTCACTTTGGCGACATGTTACTTCAATCAATCTATCTTAAAATATATATCCAAAATACAAATATTTAAAATTAAAATTATACCGAATCGATTCTTAAAAATTGTCAAAAATTAACCTTAAGAGAAAATTCTTTATGTGTATACATATTTTTAAAATAAGCCCAAATCCAAAATAAAACCTTAATAGCCTTTAAAAAAATTTTGAACAGTAATTTCACAAAATAGTAGAATCTGAAAAAAAAAAATGAACAGTAATCTGAAACCCTTTTTGAAAGGTAATCCAAATTTTTTTTTGAACAGTAATCTGAATTTTTTTTTGATGATTCAATATAAAGTGGCTCTGATGCCAATTGTTGGATACCATACAAAAATTACATAATAGAGTTTTATGTCAAATCACTAAGAAATTATATATAAAATATGCGGAAACGTACCTGAATCCATAACAAATAATCGCGTTGTAGATCCGTGTGATTGGCCTTCCAGATCTACACGTTTTCCTAAGAGAACCCTTTTAACTTTTCTCTCTAGTTTCTCTCTATCGATGAGAAACAGAAAAGAATCAAAGTGACGTGTGATTTGGGGACCATAATCGCCTTTTTATAGACAAATTTGTTTATTGGTATTTCTAATTTAATCTATCATAAGATCAGAAATTACCCATTAGGTTTCTACATATAAAAGGCCCACACCCTATTAGATACATTAAAACCCAATTTAATTAGATCACTTTTAATTGGGTCCAATCATATTAGACAATTTACAATACATGATTATTTCACATATGAGACAATATTGGATAATGGTCCAACACAATGTTCATATGATTGAAATCATGCAGAAATGAGCATCCATTTCCAATGTAATAGGGGGAAAAAATGTTTCTGCAAAAGAAGAAGAAACCAAAATAGACAAACAGAAAAAAAAAAGTTATCACCTTCTCCGCCTTGCAGAGGTCAAGCAAATGAAGTCTGGTATCTTGGACCCAAAACATAATGTAGTTGTGAAACAATTAATTCCCTTGAAACTACACCACCATGAACATGACTGCCAAAGACAGCAGATTGTATTAGAGATCTAAATGAGAGCAAAACCAAAAACTAAAAAAAGCTAGAAGCCTAAATATCATCCACAGCATCTGAAGAATGTTAACAAATTACTGACTTTACTTTCTGATGTAGGTCTAACCTGATATTCCACGAATCAAGATTTCTCTCAAAATCAGCGATGGCAATCAGGAGTTTGGTAACATGTGGAGAGGGCTTCGATGGAGGGCAAGAAGCGAGGAAGCTTCCGAGCCTCTTTGCATAATTCTGTTGTGCTGTAAACGAACGGAAGCAGCTATATTTGGTAGATCTATTGACATGTGAACAAACATAGTAGTCACTGTTGGTCGAAAAATGACAGTATCTCGGAATAGATTTGGATGAGTTTGGAAATCAAATCATGGGTGGTGAAAATTGTTAGATTAGAAAACCATTTTGTATTCGGTTTTAATTTAGATTTGTCTCACATTGCCTATTGAATTATTCATATAGTATTAAGACACCTATAAATATATATATCTCTTAACTCATAATAAATATATTAGCTAGTTCTGATTATTTCATAACATGATATCAGAGTGCGTTATGAAATAAATCTCAGTCGTCAATCTCAATCAATATAATTGATGGCCCACTCTGATTCGGACTCTGATTTTGACATCGACTCCGGCTCTACAATCGTTTTACCAATTCAATACCGACTCGAAATCCGACTCTGACTTCGATTTCGATGCCATCTCTGATTCCGACTCCGCAATTGTATCTCTAGTTTGATGATTTCGACTCCACAATCGTATCACCAATTTGATACCGACTCCAATTCCGACTCCCAATCGTGTCACCAATTCGATATTGATTATGATGCTTACTCCTATTATTGCTTTTGGAAAAAAATTATCTGTTGCCTATTACTTCTTCTAAGAAAAAAAATTTATCTGTCTACTACTGTTTCTAAAAAATAAATTTATCTACTACCTACTACTACTTCTAAAGAAGTTTATCTGCTTACTACTGCTCGTAAAAAAGAAATTTATCTGTTACATACTACTGCTTCTAAACAAAAAGTTTATCTACTACCTGCTATTGCTTCTAAAGAAAAGTTTATCTATTGTCTCATATTACTTCTAAGAAATAAATTTATCGATTGCTACATATCAACTTTTGATGGTAGAATAAACGTCTACAATAGTGGGTACATATGTGATATGATGATTCAAGTGTTTCATTTACTACTACTGTTACTGCTCATCCATTTCAAGTTAATCCATACTATTGAAGAGAGAGAGTATTTTGTAACAAGTTAGGGATAATTGATATTTATACTTTAATTTGAAGGGAGTGTTAGGTTAAAAAAGTATCTTGTATTCAGATTTTGTTTAGGTTTTGTTCCACATTTCAAGTTAATCCATTTTAATTTCAGTCTACTCAAATTATTTTATACATGAATTAGTTATTTCTTACATTCTCTATTTTATTTAAAATAGAACGAAACAAAATAAATGAAAAAAAAAATGAAAAGAGAAACTTCCCTTCTGTGTTGTTGCAGCACAGAGAAAGGATTAAAATAATAATAATAATAAATGATAATAGTAAGAAAAATTAGTTACTCATTTACATTTGAATAAATTGTTATATGGTCTAAACATAATTTTTGTTCTATATGATCATTTATTAGATGTGGTTTGATGAAAAATTTTATTTTATTTTAATTTTTTTTTTTTTTTTAAGTTCTATACTGTTATAATTGGATGTTCGTTTGCAGACTCTAATTTCCACTGGCTCTAATCAATGATTGGTTGCCTTGCCTTCCAATTGTAACAAAATATGTATGATATGCCTTCTGAAACTAACGCTCAAGCAGGTCCTTTTAGAATTTAAGCACCATATTTAGTTAGATATCTTTAGGCTTATTTGTCTCATCCACCTCTCTTAATGATATTGGAGATATACTAAGATGCTCCTATTGTTTAATAGAAACTAAATTCTCTTTCATAACTTATAATAAACTTTAACTATTATGCTAACCACAAAATCATATAGACTACTATCATCAACTAAGCAACAATAAAGTCCTTGATAATTACGTTGACTTCAAAATTTTTTGAAGTGCTCTGAGTTGATGTTTGTAAAGTTTGTAAATTCAACATGTATGTAGAGCTGTTTATCGGGCCGGGCGTGCCCAACGACGCTCGGCCCGGCACCTCGGGCCGTGCCTGAGCCGAGGCCGGCCGTACTGACGGCACGGATCTGCCCGGCCGTGCTGGGCTGTGCCTGGTAAGTGCCAGGCACCGCCCGGAACGCCGTATATTTTTTTTTTTAAAATTTAGCCGTTGGGGGTGTTTAGGGGGGTTTTTGCAAATAGCCCCCCAACGGCTATTTTTATAGCCGTTGGGGGGTTTCTTGCAAAAAAACTTGCAGATTTTTCCCCCAACGGTCAAAATCGCCGTTGGGGGGGTTTTGTAATTTTTTTTTGCAAATTAAAACCTTTCTTTCTCTATAAATACCTCATTATCTCCTCTATTACCATTCATCATTCTTATACACCAAATTCATTCTCAAAAATCTTCTAAAATCTTTAATTCTCAAGAAGTTTCAAGCAAAACAAGTAGCAAGTTTCAATCAAGTGATCAAGAAGTTTAAAGTAAGCAAGTCTCCCAAACAAGATCCAAGCAAGTTTTCTCATTGAAGCAAGGTTTTCTTCGCTATTTCGGTTTCCAGCTTCATCTCTCTAGCTAGATATTTCACTCTCTCTCTCAAATAGTTCAGCGGTTAATAGGTATTTATAATTTAAAGTTTTTTTGAGAATTTTAATTTGTTTTTTTGGGATTTTATTAAAATGGATTCACACTCATCTGGTGCTTCTTGCTCTCAAGCCACGGATTCTTTTACTCCATTTTTAACTGATGAAGAATATCAAAATTTATGTCAACCCTCAGAACAACCTCCTCAAGTATCATTTTCTGTATCTGAGGAAGAACCAACTGATACAACCACCCGAAACGCAAACTACCACATCTACTAGGGCTGTTAGATCGGACATATGGAGACATTTTGAAAAAATAATAAAAAACAAATTTAGAAAAGTTAAGTGTAAACACTGTCAAAAAATTTATTCGTTTCCTTTAGGTAGCGGAACGGGTCATCTTAAAAGACACCTAAAAAAAATCACCCACCAAATGAACCACATCAAACACAAATAAGCACATTTGGTGGATCATTAGGTATACGTAAATATGGTCCAATTAAAACAAGAGAATATTTAGCAAGATTTATAATACATGACGAACAATCATTTATTTTTTCGGAAAATCGCAAATTTGAAAGATTTTGTAAATCAGCATTTACTAACGAATATAAAAAAGTCACACGTTCAACATGTACATCCGACATGTTCAAACTATATAAAGAGCAGAGGGACACTTTAATAGATATTTTTACTTCTTTAATTTTTAGAGTTGTTATAAGTGCAGATTGTTGGGAAGCTAAAAATATGACTAATTATTTATGCGTAACGGCACACTATATAGATCAAGAATGGTGCATACAGAAAAGAATAATAGGGTTTATGGTATTTGAATTTCCTCACAATGCACATAATTTATCACAATCCCTTATAAGTGTTTTTTCAGATTTTGGTATAGATAAAAAAATATTTACCATTTCTTTGGATAATGCTTCTGAAAATATGGCCGCAATTAGAATTCTTAAAAGTATGACAAAACCAATTCTAGATGGAAAATTATTTCACGTTAGGTGTTTTTTGCCACATACTAAACTTATGCGTTCAAGATGGATTAAAAATAGTAAATGATTCACTAATGAAACTTAAGTATACATTACTTTTTATTAAAGATAGTGGGCCAAGAAGACAAGCATTTAAACAAATATGTAAAAATATAAAAATATCACCTAAAATTTTACCAATAGATGTTAGAATAAGATGGAATTCTACATATAAAATGTTAAAAATAGCGATTCAGTATAAAAATGTAATAAATACTTTTAATGAAATGGAGTCACCAATGTATAGTTTAGATAATAATGAATGGTACCAGTTGCATTGCATTTCTAAGTTTTTAGGCAAATTTAAAAATGCATCTAGAGCACTGTCAGGAACTTATTACCCAACTACACACATTGCATTATATTATCTAACCGAAATTAGTTCGGTTTTTAATGAATGTAGAAATCACTCTATACTTGAAAGTATTGTTGAACCTATGGAAATTAAATTTAATAAATATTTTAAAGATTTTCCATACTTATTATATTTTGCAACTATTGTGGATCCCCGTTGCAAGTTAGATGAACTTGAAATATTAATAGATTTATTTTATACAAATATGTCTTATGAAAATAATGTGAGGGATTTAGTTAATGATATTAAAATATGTTTAGATATTATGTATAAAACATATGAAGATATGTATGGTGTGCCAACATAAACTACAAAAGAACCATCTACTAGGAAAATTCGTAATCCAATAATATCATCTGTATTTCACAGAAAAAAGGCAAGACAAACTAGTACATATTTTAATGAATTACATTATTATTTAGAGAGAGCTAACTATGAAGATAACGCATCTCCTGAAAATTATAAATCCTTTGATATTTTGGCATAGTAGAAATCACGGGAAAAAACATATCTCTTGCTTTCCAACATGGCCCGTGATCTACTAACTCCTCTAGTGTCTACTGTAGCATCGGAGTCTGCTTTTAGCGCAGGTGGTAGAGTACTCACGGACTTGAGAAGCTTAATGGCGTCGGACACATTGGAGATGTGTGTCTGTTTGAAAGATTGGTACGATGCAGAAGATAGAGAACAAGACTTGACTAATGAAGATGTACTAGAGAGCTTAGATTTACCAGAACAAAATGAAGCTTGATTAAAAGTATTTAAATTTGTAAGGATATTCATGTATTTTCAATTTTTTTAATTTTTAACTTATAAATCTCTTAGAAAATATATTAAGAACAAGTTGAGGATGACGGCTATGGCCCTCTCCCCTCTCTTCAGGTTTTGTATAACTTCTAAAGAGATTTATAAAGTAATTATATGAATGTAATAAGATGAAATATAATATAATATTTGTTTTTATTGTTATTACAATGTATTAAATCTCCTCTTTATTTTTATTTTTTTTTGAAAATCTCGGGTAGGCTCGGCCCGGCCCGGGCACGGCACGGGCTTGCCGTGCCGTGCCGGCGGGCCGAGCCCGAGCCTAGGCCCGGGCAACCGTGCCGGGCACGGGCCCAGGCTCGGGCCAGGCTGGGCCGGGCACGGCCCGGTTGTCAGGTCTACATGTATGTGTGTTAAAATAAACGGGTTAAGGGGAAACTGGATGGAGGAATTGAATATATATTTTAGGAGATTTATTTATTTAGACTGCACAACCAAATTTTAAGGAACTACCATAGAGATTCTGAATAATTACTGAATCACCGTCATGATATGTTATAAGGCTTCGGGTCCAAAGAATGTTTTCGTTCATCATTCATGAGTATCTAGCAATACATTTTGGGGCAGTACCAGGAGTTATGGGGTCCTATTCCCGAATATGTACAAGACCCTCTTAAAACATGTTATCTTTCCTTCTAATAGTTCCAAATTAATTCATAACAAATATGAATACGACAACTAATTTGTAGGTTATCGGGAAGGAAGATCCACCACAATTAGGGTTACCACAGTTAGAACTCTATTTCAAGGAGTTAGCAGGTACTCAATAGGTACATCTGCTGTAAGAGGGACATGAGCGAGACCGTTTTTATTATCTGTTTTTTTGTTTTAAAGAATCTTTACTATTCATCCTTATTCAAACTTAAAACTTTTCGGTGATGTAATAAGAATTCTTGTAGTCCTCTTACAAACTTGTCGTGATCATTATTCATTGGAGTAAATTTATTATTTTAACTGAAGTTTGTTGTCTCATTATATATATGTATATATATTTGTGACAGTTGTCCATATTTGTATTTATGTATTTTAGGGTTCACGTATTCGTTATGAAATATCGCCGAATGCTATCTGTACTTTAGGATGCGGGGCATTACACCAGCATACATCACCTACACCTCTTCACTGCAGCAGACTGAACACAAATGCAATCCTGTTATTTTTAACTCAACAGGTGCCACTACCCAGTAACCCAGGGATTTCTTTTAACAAGGCGAGATCTCAAATTAACTATTTTATAGCAAGGGAAAACACTTCTTTGTGAGGATAATTGATCATTTCACTTATTAAATGAATCACAAAATAATGCAATTGGAATATAACACTCATAGAGCTCATTAATAGGGGGGAAATGCCTGGCAGGAGATAAGTTGCTGGTTTGTCCTATAAATTCATTTCTTATTCTAAGCCTGTAAATATCACGTAAAAGGGATTTGATGGCCCTTAGAGATATCTTGATGATTTTTGAGTATAATGGAGCTTCTGGTCAGCGATTTGGAAAGTATATATTTGCAGCAAGGACAATAATTTTAGCTGCATACTTATGAAATTTTATTTCAAGTACCCATCAATTGTAGCATACCAAAATAACAGGTTCTCTCTCTCTGATATTTACCAAAAAAAAAATAATTTCTCAATATGTTTTGACCAATGTTTAAAATAGTGATAACGGTAACGTAATATTTTACTTCTGTTAAGTTATATCGCATATAATGTAAATTATGTAATTTTTTATTTATTTAATAATAATAAATATAAAACTATATAAAATAATTTTTATTTATATTTTTAAATGTTCAATTTATCTTATTTGTAATTATTAATTTCAGTTCAATTAAAAATTCAATAGAATCAACAAGTATGATATTTCAGCAATCAGATAGGAATTACAACAAACGAATAAGGAAACAATCGCTTATTAGAAAATTAGTTATTACAATCATGCCAAATCAAGTAACAAAATTTCAGTAATAATACACTAATAATCAAAATAATAATCAACAAAAATACATAGATATTACTAGCACTGAGTTATTTTCAATTATTACGTAGCACTGGAGTTCCGTTAACTTATGTAACAATTTATTTTCAACATTCAATGTTTTGACTCACTTTTGACAGCACATCAAGCACGAGGGTGAAGATTTGCACCGCAGGAGCCAAATATTTCTGTTAAGCCAGTCGGAGAAAGTTCATCCAGTGACTTGAAGTTCTGAAAAGTAGTCCCTAGTAGGCTTCTGACTAGATCTTCGCAGTCTAATAATAATAGTATACTCTGCAAGATTCTGACTAGATCTTCGCAGTCTAATAATAATAGTATACTCCTCCGCAAGATTCTGACTAGATCTTCGTAGTCTAATAATTATAGTATACTCCTATGCAAGATAAGAATAGGCCACTCAAAGGTTCATTCACATTATGCCGTGAGATCTTGAAGAAGCTTATAAATAGGCGTGGCAATCGGGCCGGCCCGGCCGTGCCATGTCGGGCACGGCACGTCCCCCAAAGGGGCCGTGCCGTGCCGTGCCGCCGGCACGGCACGGTTGCCTGGGCTTCGGCCCGGGCTTGGCCCGCCGGCACGGCACGGCAGGCCCGTGCCGTGCCCGGGCCGAGCCGGCGCGGACCGGTTTATTTAAAAAAAAAAAAAAATCAAGAGATTTAAGAAAAAAAACAAATGTTATATTATATATAATCTCATTACATTTATGTAATTACTCTATAAATCTCTTTAGAAATTATACAAAACCCGAAGAGAAGGGATATGACCCTAACCGTCACCCTCAACTTGTTCTTAATATATTTTGTAAGAGATTTATAAGTTAAAAATTAAAAAAAAAATTAAAAATACATGAATATCTTTACAAATTTAAATACTTTTAATCAAACTTCATTTTCTTCCGGTAAGCCTAAAATTTCTAGTACATCTTCTTCATTAGTCAAGCCTTATTCCTTGTCTTCTACGTCGTACCAATCCTTCAAGCAGACACACATCTCCAATGTGTCCGACACCATTGAGATTCTCAAGTACGTGAGCACTCTACCACCTGCGCTAAAAGCAGACTCCGATGCTACAGTAGACACTGGAGGAGTTAGTAGATCACGGGCCATGTTGGAAAGCACGGGTTATGTTTTTTCCTGTGATTTCCACCATGCCAAAATATCAAAAGATTTATACTTTTCAGGAGATGCGTTATCTTCATAGTTAGCTCTCTCTAAATAATATTGTAATTCATTAAAATATGTACTAGTTTGTCTTGGCTTTTTTCTGTTAAATAGAGATGATATTATTGGATTACGAATTTCCCTAGTAGATGGTTCTTTTGTAGTTTGTGTTGGCACACCATACATATCTTCATAAGTTTTATACATAATATCTAAACATGTTTTAATATCATTAAGTAAATCCCTCACATTATTTTCATAAGACATATTTGTATAAAATAAATCTATTAATATTTCAAATCCATCTAACTTACAACGGGGATCCATAACAGTTGCAAAATATAATAAGTATGGAAAATCTTTAAAATATTTATTAAATTTAATTTCCATAGGTCGAACAATACTTTCAAGTATAGAGTGATTTCTACATTCATTAAAAACCGAAGTAATTTCGGTTAAATAATATAATGCAATGTGTGTAGTTGGGTAATAAGTTCCTGACAGTGCTCTAGTTGCATCTTCAAATTTGCCTAAAAACTTAAAAATGTAATGCAACTGGTGCCATTCATTATTATCTAAACTATACATTGGTGTCTCCATTTCATTAAAAATATTTATTACATTTTTATACTGAATAACTATGTTTAACATTTTATATGTAGAATTCCGTCTTATTCTAACATCTATATGTACAATTCTTGGTGATATTTTCATATTTTTACATATTTGTTTAAATATTTGTCTTCTTGGCCCACTATCTTTAATAAAAAGTAATGTATACCTAAGATTCATTAGTGAATCATTTACTATTTTTAATCCATCTTGAACGCATAAGTTTAGTATGTGGCAAATACACCTAACGTGGAATAATTTTCCATCTAGAATTGGTTTTGTATAATTTTTAAGAATTCTAATTGCGGCCGTATTTTCAGAAGTATTATCCAAAGAAATGGTAAATATTTTATTGTCTATTTCAAAAGCTGAAAATACATTTAGCATGGTTTGTGATAAATTTTGTGCATTGTGAGGAAAATCAAATACCCTAAACCCTATTATTTTTTTCTGTATGCACCATTCTTGATCTATATAGTGTGCCGTCATGCATAAATAATGAGTCATATTTTTAGCTTCCCAACTATCTGCAGTTATAGCAACTCTAAAAATTAAAGAAGTAAAAATAGCTATTAAAGTGTCTCTCTGCTCTTTATATAGTTTGAACATATCAGATGTACATGTTGAACGTGGGACTTTTTTAAATTCGTCAGTAAATGTTGATTTACAAAATCTTTCAAATTTGCGATTTTCCGAAAAAGTAAATGATTGTTCGTCATGTATTATAAATCTTACTAAATTTTCTCTTGTTTTAATTGGATCATATTTACGTATACCTAATGATCCACCAAATGTGCTTATTTGTGTTTGATGTGGTACATTTTGGTGGGTGATTTTTTTCTACGTGTCTTTTAAGATGACCCGTTCCGCTACCTACAGAAAACGAATAAATTTTATGATAGTGTTTACACTTAGCTTTCCTAACATTGTTTTCTGTTATTTTTTCAAAATGTTTCCATATGTCCGATCTAACAGCCCTAGTAGATGTGGTAGTTTGTGTTTCGGGTATGGTTGTATTAGTTGTTTCTTCCTGAGATACGAAAATGGTACTTGAGGAGGTTGTTCTAAGGGTTGACATAGATTTTGATATTTTTCATAAGTTAAAAATGGAATAAAAGAACCCGTGGCTTGAGAGCAAGAAGCGCCAGACGAGTGTGGATCCATTTTAATAAAATCCCAAAAATAACTAATTAAAATTTTTAAAAAAACTTTAAATTATAAATACCTAGTTAGAGAGATGAAGTTGGAAACCGAAATAGCGAAAAAAACCTTGCTTCAATGAGGAAACTTGATTGGATCTTGTTTGGGAGACTTGCTTGCTTGAGACTTCTTGATCACTTGATTGAAACTTGCTACTTGTTTTGCTTGAGACTTCTTGAGAAATAAAGGTTTTAGGAGATTTTTTAGAATGAATTTAGTGTATAAGAATGATGAATGGTAATAGAAAAGATATTGAGGTATTTATATATAAAGAAAATGTTTAATTTGTAAAAAAAATTACAAACCCCCCCAACGGCAATTTTGACCGTTGGGAGAGAAACTTGCAATTTGTTTTGCAAAAAACCCCCCAACGGCTATAAAAATAGCAGTTGGGGGTTAATTGCAAAAACAAATTTGCAAAAAACCCCCCAATGGCTATAAAAATAGCCGTTGGGGGGTTATTTGCAAAAAAATTTGCAAAAAAACCCTCAAAAATCCCCAACGGCTAATTTTAAAAAAAAAAAAATATATATGGCTGGCGTGCCGGGCCGGAACGTGCCACCGGCACGGCCGGCCTCGGCCCGGCACGGCCCGGGCGAAGGTGCCGGGCCGGACGTGCCCAACGGGACGCCCGGCCCGATAGTCACCACTACTTATAAAGGAAGTAAAACTGACACTAATAGTATATGACTAATATGTGACTAGTATGATTTTTTATGGCGTTTAAAAGCTCAGAAAAGACAATCCTATTTGAAGAAGCCTCCATTTATGGTTTGATGATAAAATCTTCCATCAAGCTGAAAAATTGTAAAATGACGCTTTTATGTGCCTTGCAATAAAGAAAATTTAAGCAATTGGGTGGGGTGGGGGTTTTTTTTGGTGGATGGGTTTTTGTGTGTGTGGTTTGTGGAGGGGGGGGGGGGGGGGGGGGGGGGGGGGGGGTTGGGAATACTTTACTATGCAGCGCTGCTGAAATGTTCTCGTCTTGTTAGAGATTTTTTTTTTTCACTTCGAGCCTTTATAATGGGTGGCAGGAGCTCATATAGAAAGAAAGAAATGTAGGAATGGTAATGGCGCATCCACGGGTCAGATTTTGACTCTCTTTATATAAAATTATAAATTAGAAAAATAAAATTTTCATTTTTAATTTAATTTTTTTATAGAACGAGCCAAAATTTAGCCCGTGGGCGCCTCTATTAGCAATATTCATGATATATGAAAGATACCTAGGAAGAATCTCCACATATAAAGAGCCATTATGATGTTGTAATATGAAAAGATAAAATTAATTAATTAGTGGGTGTATTCAGTTTGTAAATATATTTCGGTAGATTTAAATCTTTGAGTACCTCAATTTCGTATATGCTTCGGATACTCCATACTAATTAGCAAACTCATTCAGCAACCACTTCCATATTCCATTAATATGCAAAATTTTTTGATGGAAATGTAAATATTCTAACCCAATATAATATTTACTTATAATTTTTTCTCGTATATTTATATTAAATAAAATTTTATAGTAAGTTAACTTATCTATTTTTTTAAAGTAATAAAGTATTATTTTTACTAAAGCCTATAAACAATTTTCTTAAAAATATTTTAACAATTTCATGAGAGCCCAAGCCCATTAGTTTGGCCCAGCTCTAAATAATAATAATAATGATAACAACTCTAAATAATAATAATAATACTGATAACAACAACAACAATAATTAAAGTTAGGCCATCATTTGAACCTAAGAAAAATCACTCTCAATCACTAAGTCAACTTTTAATTTGAAATAATGAGTTCAACATTTTAGATATCTCTTCTCTTTTCTCTTCATCATTCAGTTCTTAATATCCTTCATTAGACAATCATATTAATAAGCCATTTGACCTATTTGAATTTAATTTAAAACTTATCTAAAAACCCTTAAGTAATCAACTATAATTATTAGTCATTTGATAAATTCAAATCTCTTTTTGAAATTATTCTAAATCTAACCCATTTATTAGTCTTTTGATCCAATTTCAAATATGTCCTTAAAAACTTTCCAAATCAATTTGATTTATAAGTCTTTGGCCCACTTCAAAATTCACTTAATTTTTTCTTAAATTAAATCCTCCTTAAATCCTATTTAAATCCTTCTATTCATCTTAGTCGTCTTCCTGTAAACCAAACTCTCTCCTATCTTCTTTCTCTGCCTACTGACTGCCAACAACTACCATTATCACCAACAACAATCCGCCGACTACGAAAGTATTGTTGATCATCGGATCGCCATCGACCACCAGAGGAGCCATCTCACGAGCCATCTCTGTTATCCGTACACACATCACACTGCTTAAACTACCCATCGGCAACCACCATTGTTGGAATACCCCTTATGGGATCACCACATTGAAGCAACTCATTCCCTTTCTTCTCCATTAAGAGGTAAGATCATCTCACTTCCTTAATAAATTTACATCTTATCGGATTTAGATAAATAACCCCTTAATAGGAACCTAACTAAAATATACTTTCTTCATCTTATAAACTAATAAGATGACTTTTTCATTTGTCTGTTTCAATCTCACTAGTATCTCACAATTAAGAAACAGACTTTTGTTAATTCAAGAAAAATGTCTAAAATCACCAAAATTCAGATTCACCTATTAATATTTATGTAAGATTTGTTATATAGATGTTCATTTTGATCAGAAAATTCAGTGTCAAGTTATTCGGCAAATTCATTTTTAGGCCAAAGTAGGTTTCTTTTTTAACTCACTCTTCCATGTATCATTCCTGTTAAATATGAATGAATTATGTTTAAATTTTTTTAAATATAATTGTTTATGTTTCAGATGAGTCAACGCGCACAAAATCATGTCACTAGATGCGTATTATTATAATCCCTCAGTTGTATAAATCATGTGTTCTTATACAAGCAGAAGATTCTCTTTTGAAAGCACAAGATTATAGAAAATAATAACATTAATATTAGTTAATTCCCCCACCAATACTTATATGAATTTTAGAATTAATCTAAGCATACTTTAGGTTGATAGAAATAACTATTTAAAGTCTAAGTATATACCATATGTAAAAGTCAATGAGATATTAAGAACTAGATAATAATTATACCATCAAAAAATAAACAATCAAAGTCCCAAAAATTATATATTCATGCTAAAGAATTAAAGAGGGAACTAAAATTAATATTATAAACCAGTTGAGTATAGAACAATAAACTCATATCAGATCAATAATTAAGAGTTTGTCTTCTCATCCAAGACCGAGAAAAAAATTAGCCACTTATACTTATTATAGTCATCAAATAAAAAGAAAAAAAATCTTTTATCATCAAATGAAAAAATGCACGAGCGTTAATAATCTTCAAAATCTCTCAAAAACTATCTAAAAATTCTGTAAAATCTTCTATTAATCATCTTTATGTTTTTCTCAAATACAATGGATATTTATAACTCCCATAGGGTTTAGTTATTTAAAACTAAAGTTCTATATACTTGGAAACTCCTTTTTTATCTAAAAAT
>JAYEPQ010000008.1:17415886-17518386 GCA_036321105.1 Dracaena cambodiana
GCCTTTAATAATTCCTCTTGATACCTATTTATAGCATAAGATGGTTAAATCATATACCTTGTAGGTAAGGATGAAGATATCATCTTCCTTTTAGATGATGGGGTCAAATATTTATTTTTCTTTTAGATAGATTTGGAAATCTCTAGTTCTGGCCCAGATTGAACCAAGAAATTTTGATAAAATCTCTGATTTGATGTGTTTGGTTGTGATTTAAATACCCAAAATTAGTGTGAAGGATATCCAAATCAAAATAAAATTTTATCTCAATCTGATTAGAGATTTTTTTATGCAAATCCAACGGCTAGCCTCCAAAGTTATCGAAATCTCATTGTTAGTTTGTAATGAGTTTCGAGATACTTTAGATTTCTATATCGTGATTTTCCCATGAGTTTGTACCATTCGTTGACCAATGAGCTGTTCAGTGACCGTAGTGTAACAGTAATCGAATCATCATTGACTACTAGTAATTTTGGGTGATCTCGTTGATGTAATACTTTGAGGTCATCCTTTGGTCGATCTTCTTGGTAGCATCTGAGTTCTTCATCCAGGAATGTCCATGTGAGGTTATTTGGCTTTGTTCCTCTAAGCTATTAGCTTCATGTCTCTGTTGCATTGCGATGCTAGGCCTTTGCTGTCACTTCCATCTTGACACATATTTATGCATTTTAGATTCTCAAGATTTGTGCTCTGAATCTCGATTGATGAATCAGAAAGGGCACACTTCCTGTTACTTGGCTATCTAGACAATAGTGCACTAATTGAAGACCCTTGATTGAGTAGCTCCTTATCGAGCTCGCTTGAATGTTTCGAGTGTTAAATACTCTTCACAGGCAGATGTGAGGGTGATAGTGGAGATTAAGGTGGCATGGTCTTGGGATAAATTACTGCTCACAAAGAGGAACTTAGGCGACAGGAAGAGGCTTAGCCTCGTGAAGCTGCTAATCTTTAGGATACTCAGAAGGCGATTTGATGAGTGTCATATGTTGCATATTTATACCCTCCATATAATCTACTTTTATATTTAAATAATGTTACTCAGGTATTTTTAGTGTGTTTTTTAGGTAAACCTATTCCTACAAGGAGATAACATAAACTCAGAGCCGGATTAGAAACCAAGTCCAGCAAACATTTAAAATTGAGCAAAACTACAAGACTAGGATACTGCAGAGAGTCAAAGTTCTATACAGTCATCAAAATTAAAAGAACAAGACAAGAGACTCATGCAAAAGAAAAACCAAGAAACAAACCTAGGGTTTTGCCACTATTTGGCAGCATTAGCCTCCAACTGGTGGCAAAGAGGGGCCCACTCTGGGTGAAATTTCTGCGGGGCTTCAATGTAATTTTGTAGTTTTTCACTTGTGTTAAAATTAGGGTTTGATTCTCCGAAGCCTATATATTGACCGTATCCTTATAATCTAGGGTTTCATATAGGATATATGATATAATTTTGTACTTATATTATAAATTAATATTAAGGTTTTGCTAAAGGGGTGACGGTCGCAATACCGTACTTCAGAGGTGCGCCATTATTTTCAAGTTCTTTCTAGCAAGTATAAATATTTTATTTTATTTTTAGATAGATTTAATTGTTTTCTAGTATAGATTTACTTGCTTTGTAGTATAGATTTATCTTACTTTATTGGAAAATTGAATTTTTCATGGCTTTCATAAATAAATACAAGTTTTTGATAATTAGTAGTATGAGTAACTAATTTGCTTTAGCCCTAGGAAGTAGATGAAATTGGTTTAATAGATCTAATATGGATTTATCTCATTTTCTTCCAAAAAAGAAATAAAGTCATGATTTTTCTATAAATAAATAAAAGATAGATTTCGTAAATCATAATTCTTTGATAGATTATACTTAATTCATATTTTGATAATCTATACTTAGATGAGATTTGAAATTCATATTCTTTGTTTTTATAGAATTATTAACAAGATTTTTCTATAAATAAATTTAAGAGAATAAACTTGTAAATCTAATTTTTTTGATAGGTTATACTTAAGTTTAGTCTTTTGATAGCCTATGCTTAGATTAGAGTTAGAAGTTTGTTTCTTTACTTCTGTTTATAAGATTATTTATTAGATATAATTTATTTTTAAGAAAAATATTATCTTTGATGATCTTGTATATCACTTGATAGGTCATACTTATCAACCTAGACGGCAGGCATGATCAACGTTCGATGATTTAATAAGATGACCATAGGCAAATGTTTTTTAGCATGCCTATGGGATGACTCGTCCACATAGTTCATTCGCGTATCTTGGACAGAATCAGTTATCGAGTCAGAATCATAAATCCATAGGCAGAGGATTATGGCTGAGCGTACCATGGGGTTTTGGTAGATGATTACTACTAAAGATGTCAAGATAATCAGGTTAGGGTCAATGGGTGACTCGTTTGGATGACAAATAGAGCTAATGATCGGATCAGGATCACAAAACCATAGTTAATGGATTACTGCTGAGCATACTTATGGGCTTTAGTAGAGATGTACTATTAAACATACCAAGATGATCGGGTTACGATCATAGGGTTGACTCACCTGGATGACAGATAGAGCTGGTAGTTGAGTCAGGATTACAAAGCCATAGGTAGAGGATTACTACTGAACATACTTATAGGATTTTGATAGAGGTACAACGCTAAACATGCCAAGATGAACTGAATAGGATCATAGGTGTAACTCGTCTTGATAACAAACAGAGCCGATAATCGAGTTAGGATCATAGCCATAAACATAAGATTACTGTTGAGCATACTTATGGGATTCAAGTAGAGGTGTGCTATTAAACATGCTAAGATTTTCTAGTTAGGATCATAGGGGTGACTCGTCTGGATAACAGACAGAGTCGGTGATTAGGACATGATCACAAAGGTGATTGCTTGTTGTAGTGTGTGAGATGGTTCAAATCTCACTGTCAGAAGTGAGAACTTAACATGACAGGTTTGTGATGAGTGACTATATGAAATGATATGAGTGAGATGGTTCAAATCTCACTATTAGAGATAAGAGTTTAATATGACAGGTCCACAAGATTTTTAGCAAACTCCCAACTATCAACGAATTTGGTGTGGTTTTACCAAATTATCATTTGCATTGAGCTAGCATGTTATTCCCCTCAACATAATATGTTATTAAGGATTTTATTGGGGCTTATATGCCAGACATTTCCTCTTCTTTTTGCCTTTGGGGCTTCGGATGGTTGATATTCATACTACTACCCCCAACGTGATAGGATGGACAAGGATTTCAGTCTCCTCTACTCTTTGTCTCGAAGGTGTTGGGCTGTTTGCACTTTGTTCCCTTACCATGATAGGTTAGCAAGGATTTTGTTTGGGCTCACATGCCAAACATTTCCTCTTTCCTTCGCCTTTGGAGCTCAGGGCTATTGATTTCATACTCTTAATCCCAGTATGATAGGGTTGGTGAGGAATTCAATTTTCTCTTCTCTTTGCCTTATCAGCATCGAGCAGTTCAATCTTTTATCTCAGCATGATGAGTTGCCGAGAATTTCACTCCCTCTCCCCTTTACCTTTGTAGCTATGGGTTGTGATATATCCTTATAATTGAATAAAAATGTTGCGATAGATTTGTTATGGAATTTTTAACAAATCCCCAGCTATCAATGGATTTGGCGTGGTTTTACCAATCATCATTTCATTGGGCTAGCTATGTTATTTTTTTCAGCATGATGAGTTATCAAGAATTATGTTTGGGCTTAAATCTCAAATGTTTCCTCTTCTCTTTAGCTCTGGGGCTCTGGGCTATGACTTCATACTCTTACCCCTAGTATGATAGAGTTGGTAAGAAATTTATTCTCTTCCCATTACATGACAACGCGGGGTAGTTCATATTTTATCCCCTAGCATGATAGGTTGTCGAGGAATTTTGAATTCCTCTCTCCTTGCTCCTTGTAGCCTTGGGTTAGACTGTACTATTATATAGTATTTCTTCAGAAATTTGGCATTGATAGGCATCATCATTCTATTGTCATCTTGGTTATTTAGACGGTAAGTTTCGTTTGAGTAGACCGTTCCTATCACGAATGGTCCCTCCCCCATTAGGTTCGATTTTTCCTTTGGTCTTATGGGTCATAATCATTGGTCTTTTGATAACTAAGACCAAATCTCCTTCACTGAAAGTCTTTTGTTTGATCTTCTTACTGAATGCCTTTTAAATACGTGCTTGGTATAATTCAATTTGTTGTTGTGTCTTCAAGCATTCTAATCTAGTGCTTGTTGGCAGTGAAAATTTCTAAATAAATAGAGTTTTCCACAACAGAACGCGGAGCTAACTCCGCAGCCCCGCGTTTGGCATATTAGCCTCGCGTTTGAGAAGAATGCGGAGCTAATCGATAGCTCCGCATTCTGGTCTCTTAGCTCCGCATTTTGATGAGTTTAACTCCGCGTGAGCAGATAACTAGAATCTCAAATTGATTGAGATTATGATTTGGGCTTATCCAAATGCCCAAATTAAGTCCGATCAGAACTCTAAATCAAGAGATTTAAATCAAAACTAAGATATTTGATTGGAATCCTTGATGAGAACAAATTCTATTTAGATAGAAACTCTCAAATCATCCTAAGTCTATAAATACCCTCTTGGGAAAGCCCTAGAGGTCTTCTTTTTTTTCGGCATCTTGGAGAATTCAAGTTACGCATAGAGCCTTGAATTCGTGAAAGACCAGAGAAGATCATCTACAGTCGGCCGCCATTTTCAAGAGAGAAGAGTTCGACGTCAGATCGTCCAAAGGAGCTGCTTGACAGATCCCATCGCCACACAGATCCCACACTTTGGTAAAAGAGAGCGATTGAGATATAAAATCCTCTCGTTTATTCTTTTTTTTCTTGTTCTCTTTCGTTGTAATTTAAGCTAATTCAATGGAAGGAAAGCGAAGAAATTCTGCTATGAACAAACTGGCGACCACAGTGGGAGCCGTCTCTTTCACTAAAGAAGAGATTGTGGCGCAATCGGACGTCGATATGGTCGGATCCGACGTAGATATGCTCGTCGTTTAAATCGACCAGCAGAAGTACGAGGAGTACCTCTCATCTGAATCATCAGGTAACCTGGACGAGACACGACACTATCGTCGCGTGCGCTCCAGTACCCGAGCAACGAGTAAAAAGGTATCCACCGAGGAACGGGGATCCTTGGAGACCGCAGCCATAGCAGGTGTTCGGGCAGGAAATGCTAGCAGAGGATGGTCCCTCTACTGCCGAAGAAGACCTGGGAACTGGATTGACCAGAACCCAACTCCGAAATAGAAATTAGAGAGCAAGGGGAAAAGCCCTCAAAGCCCGCCTTGGACGCGAGGCTAACGTCATAGAACTCGAGGCTATGATCCCTCGCAAGCTGGCTTGCGCTAATCGCGAGACCAGTCATTATCGCGTTAAACGCGAAGTTACAACTTGGGTTGATCGCAAGGAAAAGCCAGCGTGTGATACTCCATGCTAGGCTATTACTGAGCTTAGCGAGAAACGCGAAGCTAGTAAGATTTGCGCTAGTCGCAAATTTTCTGACGCTCGTGAGAAACGCAAGTATAAAATCTTCTTAAAGCCAGCGTGTGATTCTCCATGTGAGATTAATACTGAGCTTAGCGAGAAACGTGAAGCCAGTAGTACTTGCGAGAAACGCAAGACTTTTGACACTCGTGAGAAACGCGAGGATAAAAATTCATTAAAGCCAGCGTGTGATTCTCCACGCGAGGCTATTACTTGACTTAGCGAGAAACGCGAAGCCAGTACGATTTGCGAGAAACGCAAGATTTTTGACACTCGTGAGAAACACGAGGGTAAAAATTCCTTACAGCCAGCGTGTAATTCTCCACGCGAGGCTAATACTGAGCTTAGCGAGAAATGCGAAGCCAGTAGTACTTGCGAGAAACGCAAGACGCCTAACCTCCGCGTAAAACCCGAGGATGATTGGTAGATTGTCGTTAATCGTAAAAATCGCTCTAGACGCGAAGTTATGACTTGTGTTAATCACAAGAGTAAGCCAGCATGCAGGAATTTCCTTCCACGCGAGGCTAAGATTCCAGAAGATAAACTTCTGAAGAAACGCCAAGCCAGTGTAAAACGCGAGGCTAGCGTAGTAAAACGCGGAGCTATTTTTCAGGCCCGCGACACAAAACGCGAAGCTAACTTTCAGCTTCGGGCTCCAAAACGCGAAGCTATCTTTCAGCTCCGCGAAGATCAACCTGAATATCAAATCAGAGCTGATCGTCACACTAATGGATCCGAACTGGACTCCAGTAATCTCGAGAAGTTTCAGTGGGCCCCTCGACCCTCTCAGCAGATGAGTGGACCCCACAACTCCATGACTAAAGTTACCGACCTCAGGGATTACTTAACCAAGAAGAGAAGTATAGAACAAGTTCAATCCGAATCTTCTTGTCATTGCCAACAACTTATGACATCGGTAACCGCTGTAGTAGATAATTGTTGTTGCAATAAGAACAGGGTATCGGTGTTCGATCGATTAACCGAGTCGGACAAAAATCCTACTAAGAAAACGAAAGCTACTCCCCGAAAAGAATGGAGAATTGTAACCTCCAATATGGTCGGAAAAGGGAAGAAGGCTGTTGAGATGTATAATGATTCGGAATCAAGTGATGAAGAACCTCATCACAACACCCGACTTAAGTCAGGAGCTGTCCCGCCTCGAAACTATAAGAAACTTGCAAAAGGTTCTTATGACGACGACAACAATAATTCGGCTTAGCTTCACCTCATTCCTCTGCATCATCTCGACTACAGAGGTCAGCATCACACATGGCGGATAAATCAGATGACATCGATCAAAGATTTGAGGCCCAGGAAAAGATGATTTGAGAGCAACAAAAGACAATTGAAGATCTTAGAATGATGCTCTCGAAAGTAGTCGAAAATACTTAGAAAATTGTTGAGGATAACGCTAAGAAAGAAAAAGAAACCTTGTTCAACAAATTGAATAAAGAAGATAAAGAAAAAAAAGCCCACTCAACACATGAGGACGAGAACAAATATTCTTTTTATGATCCACATGAAGAGAAAATTGAAAAATTGCAAAGTCAACTCGAAGCGCTAATACACAAAAAGGAGTTAAAAGAATCGGGGGTTTCAAGACCATATCCACCTGAATGGGATACGGTACCGTACCCTCAGAAATATAAGCCGCTCAAACTAGAGCCATATGACGGGAAAGGGTCTCCCAGTTAACATATTTACTATTTCTTGTCTCAAGCAGGACATTTGATGGGCAATGACCCAATAATGACCAAGATATTCGCAAGTACCTTGCGAGGGCCTGCCTTTACTTGGTTTATGCAGCCGCCCCCAGGTACTATTAATACCTGGTTTGATGTTGAGAAACTATTTCTCTCACGTTTCTTTGAGGATGATACCGAAATTACGGTTCATTCCCTCCTTGCAACTAAACAAGGGGAATAAGAAACAGTAAAAGATTTCATAGAAAGCTTCCGGGAGAAGTTCGTGTATTGCAAACACGGAATGGTCCAAGAAACTCTAGTCGAGACATGTCGACATAATCCTAAGACTAACGTGCGCCTAAAATTGGGGGCCGTAGAGTCTAGGACATGGAGGGATTTGCTCAAACAAGGAGAGCAAGCCGAAGATTTGATTCGTCGAGTTGAAGAGTCTCGTGGATCAAGAAGTACTGGAAGTAGTAGGACATACGCTCAAAATAACAATAAAAATAAAGGTAAAGCAACAATGGCATCAGAGGCAGCTCCACAAAAGACAAATCCTCCGAGCCCAAAGCCCCAAAATCAAAAGGGCACAAGGAAAATAGGTCTCAACAGGAGAGGACCTATACTTTCAAGGCAGAGCAAATGCCTACACTCTTCCACTTGCTCCTGAGGAAGGGAATGTTAAAACTTCCGAAGAAGAGGAAACCGGAGGACGCTGGTAAGACCGACGATCCCAACTATTGTCTCTACCACCGGAATGTTGGGCACCCTACTAGGGATTGTTACCCTCTAAAGAATAGAATCCAAGCACTGATAGAAACTGGAGTTCTGACACTTAAAGAGGAACAAAAGAAGGTCACTGCTAATATGGCAACCATAGTGGTTGGAACCCATGAGTTCCCCGCAGGGGTGACCCCAATTCCAAAGGAAAGCTGGTTACGAAAAACCATGACCCGCACAATAAGGCTCAAGAAGGACTTGTCCCCGTAACAACCCAAAAGGGGGAAGTTATGTGGGTCCACCCTGATTTACTACAGGATGAACAGTGGACTACCACAGGGGGTCAAAGGAAAAAGCGGACCGTTAATGCCATTTCCGCAGGGATAAAGGAAGAATATATAGCTTCAGGAGCCTTCACAGATTCTGAAGAAGAGCCCGAAACAATGGCCACTCATCAAGATGGGGTGGGCCCTTCCAATACTCGGTCTGGCAAACCATACCTCAAGAATTACACCAGAGTAGACCTGAAGAACATATACGGGGAACTCGCGAAGCCCACAAAACAACAGGGGCTTCGTTTCCAGAAGAATCCTGTTAGAAATGAAGAGGCCAAGGAGACTACCTTCAAATTCGATATAATAGCTCAGTTAGCAAATATCCCAGCACGAGTAACGCTTTTTGAATTGTTGAGATTATCTAAATCAACCCGTGAAGAGAGGCCCTGGCAGACTCTGAGTCATTCTTAGCTCAGATCGTCGAGCCGGCCGATGAGGAACAGGACTCTTGCCCCAGCTGTCATCAAGTAATGAGGCAGGTCCCACAAATTACCTTCTCTCCGGAGGATATGCAGGTAAGGAATATAAAGTATAATAGGCCTTTATATTTCACCGGATATGTCGGATCCACCAAGGTGGAATGCATTCAAATCGATCCGGGGTTTGCACTAAGCGTTATTCTCAGAAGGCTAATGTAACTATTGGGAATATCTCCTCATCGTTTGATGCCTACAAATACTACTATCTACGGATTCAATGCTAACAACAGCTGTCCTCTTGGCAAAATCCGACTGCGGTGCCAAATTGGAGATTTAAAGACGGAGGTTACATGCTACGTTATAGACGCAGATACGTCTTATAACATCTTGTTGGGACGACCTTGGATCCATGCATATATGATAGTCCCGTCGACTCTCCACCAGTGTATGAAGTACTGTGATGAACAGGGAGAAGTCCGGATACTAGTTGCAGATAGGCAACCATTCAAGGGACTAGAGAATTACTTCACGGACGCCAGGCTCTACAAACCAGTCCATGAGGTCCCGAACGACAATTGCAGTAGGATTCAAAAGCCCGATGACAGCGGCAATGAAGCCGACACGGAGTACGAGTCTCCCGAAGATAACGATGGGGGTGATTATGAAATCAACCCTCACATAGATTTTAATTTGAATTTTGGTAATAATGTAGCTGATGTGGTAGAGAGTGAGTGGGTTATTAATGAAAACATAAAGTTAGTCTACAAGCCTGCTGTAGCTACCGAATCTGAACCCTCTTGTACTTCCACCGAAGTGGATGGCCTATCCGAACTCAAAGTTCTAGTGGCATAGCATTTGCCACTTAGGTCATCCCTCCTCTCTCAATCAAAAATAACTAAAGGACAAGGTCACTTCTTTGAGGTACCTCCTCGACGGGGTCCCAAAAGCCGATCATGTTCGGCAAAGTAATCACGTCACCTCGACAAAGACAAAGCAGTGAAAGTGATGAACAAATATCACCTCAATTTCACTTATATGAACAGAAATCCCGGCAGATGATGGAAAAGATGGGTTATAATTTCACCCAGAAACCGGGGTTAAACTTTGAAAAAGGGCGACGGAATCTCACACCCTCATTTAGACCGAGAGGAAAGAGCCCAGATTATTATCAAAAGACTTGCAGGGGGTTGGGCTATGTGTCTACTCCTCCCTCACCACCATGCCAATATGAGGAAAGATCTTCGTCCGATGAGGATTTAAACCCACTTGACCATGACTCAGATCAAAGTACTGGCGCTTGGTTTCAATCTTTGATAGCCAATATGGTTTCAGCCGTACCAGAAAGCGACGAGGAACCAATTGATGTTCAAGATGATTCCTGGGCTAACCATATGGATACTCTCTGGGATGTCCGGAACAGCGTGACCTGCCCACAGAAGACAAATTAACACAAGTTAACATGGGAACGGACAAAAATCCGAAGCCCATCTTCGTAAGCAATACGCTAACTCCCTTGGAAAAGGACAAACTTATATCTCTTATCAAAGAGTATATAGACGTGTTCGCATGGAGCTACGAAGACATGCTCGGACTTGACCCTCAAATTGCCGCGCACCGGTTAAATATTAAAGAAGACGTCAAACCAGTTAAACAACAACAAAGGCGTTTTCGACCGGAATTGATGGTGGCAATAGTTGCCGAGGTCAACAAGGTTATAAAATCCGGACTCATCCGTGAAGAGCAACATCCTGATTGGGTAGCTAACATAGTGCCGGTTCGTAAGAAGAACGGCAAAATCCGGATATGCATCGATTTTCGAGACCTGAACAATGCATGTCCTAAGGATGAATTTCCACTCCCCATCACCGATGTGATAATTGATAATACTTGCGGTTATGAAAGAATGTCCTTTATGGATGGCTTCTCAGAATATAACTAGATTAAAATGCACCCAGATGATGAAAAGCACACGGCTTTCAGAACGCCGCTGGGGGTATACTGTTATACGGTGATGCCTTTCGGATTGAAGAACGCCGGTGCCACCTACCAACGAGCGATGAGCGTCATATTTAAAGAACACCTGCGCAAAACGGTAGAGTGCTATGTGGATGACTTAGCGGTCAAAAGCAATAATAAAGAAGATCATCTGCATGACCTAAGGACAGTCTTCGATCTTATGCGAAAACACTATCTGAAGATGAATCCAACTAAGTCTTTTATGGGAGTGTCCAGTGGGAAATTCCTTGGGTTCATAATAACCTCAAAAGAAATTTTCCTTGACCCCGAAAAAGTGAAAGCAATTAGTGAAATGCCACCACCCCGCAATCTTAAGGAATTAAGGGGGTTATAAGGAAAGTTAGCCTATATCCGACGCTTCATCTCCAATTTATCAGGGCGATGCCAGCCGTTCTCTAGACTCATAAAAAAGGGGGTTTCTTTCGTATGGGATGAGGCATGTCAACAGGCGTTTGACGATCTCAAAGAATATCTCACCAAACCTCCTGTTCTTATGGCACCGATCCCTGGGCAGCCATTCCTTATATATGTAAGGGCCATGGATGATGCTTTAGGAGCATTACTTGCTCAATATAATGAGCACGGCCATGAACATGCCCTTTATTACTTAAGCAGGACAATGATCGGAGCCGAGCGTCGGTATACCCCGATCGAAAAAGAATGTTTAGCCCTAGTGTTCGCTGTTCAGAAAATGCGATACTATCTTTCAGGGCAAACGATACATGTCATCTCACGGGTTATCCTTTGAAAATCCTGATGACAAAACCGGAATCCTTAAACAGCCGATTGGCGAAATGGGCATTATTGCTATCGCCATATGATATACACTTCGTCCCTCAAAAAGCCATGAAGGGACAGGTGATCGCCGATTTCCTAGCAGATCATCCAATCTGGTCCAATTCCAAACAGACGACAGAGGTCAACACAGTTAGCAAAGAATAACCATGGCAAATGTTCTTTGATGGTGCTGCCAGACGATATGCTGCTGGAGTGGGGATTGTACTAATATCCCCATCTAAACATATATTGCCTAACGGTTACTCATTAACAGAACCGTGCACGAATAATATGGCAGAATACAACGCACTCATTATTTGCCTAAAATGGCTCTGCAACTGGAGGTGAACTATCTGGAGGTATATGGAGACTCTAAACTCATCGTCAACCAGATGACGGGTGAGTATGAAGTCAGACATGAAGCCCTCATCCCCTATCATCAGCTAGCATTGAGCTAGCGGGATATTTTGAACAATTTTATATATATCATATATCTCGGAATGAGAATGTCTATGCAAATGCTCTTGCTGCGTTAGCTGCAACATTGGCGATCCCGCCGGGTGAAGCTAAAAGCATCACTATTGGTAGCAGAGAACTCCTCCACCCAGATACGGTATCCCAAACAAAAAAAGTATGCCAGACAGGCTTAATTCTGGAACCCCATGATTGGCGATTTCCATTTATAGATTATGCCCTATATGGGATACTACCAGAGGATCCAAAGGAAGCCGCCTCAATAAAGAGGAAGGCCCCAAGATTTTACTTTGATCGTACACTTCAAATTTTGTACAGGAAGTCAAATGATGGTCTGCTGCTACGCTGCATATCAAAAGCAAAAGCAGATGAAGTGCTGAAAGATGATTACAGAGGTAATGACATACGCTAAACGGTGCCATGCATGCCAAGTACATGCCAATCTTATCCATCAACCCCCAGAATATTTGCACACTACTGTTGCTAGTTGTCCATTTGAGGCATGGGGAATGGATATTGTGGGGCCAATAACTCCCCCGTCGTCCAGAGGACATCGGTTTATTCTTACAATAACCGATTATTTTTCAAGATGGGCCGAAGCCGTGCTCATGAGAGAGGTAAAAACGATAGATGTGATTAAGTTCATTAAGTATCATGTCATTTACCATTTTGGCGTCCCCCGAAGGATCATTCATGATAATGGACCGCAATTCATCAGCCAGGGATTCTCAAGATTCAGTGATAAGTTCAGAATCAAAGATATTGCTTCAACGCCATATAACCCCGCCGCAAATGGGTTGGCCTAAACTTTCAACAAGACGATCATTAAAGTCCTTCGAAAATTTGTCTCTTCCAACAAACGAGACTGGGATGAAAAGTTAGGAGAGTGCTTGTGGGCTTATCGCACCACCGTTCGCACCCGACAAAAGCTTCCCCGTTCTCCTTGGTTTATGGAGGTGAGGCCGTCTTGCCTCTCGAAATCCAGATACCATCATTAAGAGTGGCCTTAGCTACAAAGATGACGACAGAAGAGCACCATCAACAAAGATTGCAAGAATTAGAGGCGTTAGATGAAAAACGTCTCAGGGCTCAGCAACAAATTGAGTTGGATCAAACCCGAATCTCGCAAACGTTCAATAATAATGTTAAACCAAGGACCTTTAAACAAGGAGACTTGGTCCTGGCTATTAAAAGGCCAATGATTCTAACCCACAAGACTAAGGATAAATTTGAACCCAAGTGGGAAGGACTGTTTGTTGTGGAGACGGTATACTCTAGTGGAGCCTATCGCTTAATGAATCAGAACGGCGATAGAATGATAATGCCAATCAACGGCAAATTTCTGAAGAAATATTATGCATAAAATAAACTAGAATGATGACAAAGTAACTGTCACATCTGGTTCAGATCACTAGGAGTATAATCATTCACTTGTTCAAGTTACGCAGATGAGCACTTGAACTTCTTGCTTAAAACTAGGCATGCGCAATTAAGCGCCTCTGCCGAAATCTGGTAATCCTAACCCGATCGTCTTGGTATGTGCAGTTCAAGTTACGCATGAGAGTTTTGAACCGCCTCCACTTGTTTAAGTTACACAGATGAGCACTTGAATTTCTTGCTTAAAACTAGGCATGCACAATAAAGCGCCTCTGCCGAAATCTGATGATCCTAACCCGATCATTTTTGCATGTGCAGTTCAAGTTACGCATGAGAGCCTTGAACCGCCTCCACTTGTTCAAGTTACGCAGATGAGCACTTGAACTTCTTGCTAGGCATGCGCAATTAGGCGCCTCTGCCGAAATCTGATATCCTAACCCGATCATCTTGGTATGTGCAGTTCAAGTTACGCATGAGAGTCTTGAACTGCCTCCACTTGTTCAAGTTACGCAGATGAGCACTTGAACTTCTTACTAAAAATTAGGTATGCGCAATTAAGCGCCTCTGCCAAAATCTGATGATCCTAACTTGATCATCTTGGTATGTGCAGTTCAAGTTACGCATGAGAGTCTTGAACCGCCTCCACTTGTTCAAGTTACGCAGATAAGCACTTGAACTTCTTGTTTAGGCATGCGCAATTAGGCGCCTCTGCCGAAATCTGATGATCTTGACCCGATCATCTTGGTATGTGTAGTTCAAGTTACGCATGAAAGCCTTGAACCGCCTCCAATCAAACTCTAAGCATGCGCAATTAGGCGCCTCTGCCGAAATCTGGTGATCCTGACCCGATCACCTCAGTATTAGCAATCTAAGTTACGTAGATGAGCCTTGGACTGTTTTACCTAAACAACTAAGTCATTTTGATGACAAGTTATCTGTTGTGCAAACAATTTTTGTAGCCAACAGGTAAAAGGATCAAAAGATTACCTTTATTCGAAAAGGAATGAAGTTACAAAGAAACAGTAAAGTTCTCGCTTCTATTACAAATTCTTATTACAAAAAGAATGAAGAATAAAAGAATAGAAGAAATTTATTGATCTCCTAGAAGCGTCAACTTATTCATCGTCTCGTCAATTACCCGACGACGAGTCTCCTCCACGGAGTGTTGAGCCTGCCGGCGTAAATCATCGTCGTTTATTGCCAGTTGCTGGGCTAATTGCTGGCGAGACCCTTCAATAGTGCGGCTTCTTATTTCGCCTTCTTATTCGAGTTGTCCTTATTGAAGAATCAGCTCTACCCGTTTCTTAACGGATTCCCCTAACCGAGACTCGCGGGCTTCCAGAATAGCTCAGGCCTTAGTAATGGTCTCTCTGGCTCTAAGGATGGTGGCTTGACTCCCCTCAATCTCGAAGTCCGCTATCTCTAACCCCCTGAGGATTGATTCTTGACTAGCTCATAGTTCTACCAACTCCCGAGACCAGACTTCCTCTTGGCGACTCAGTTCCTCTTGACAAGCCACCAACTCTGCCTGAATACCCGCCGACTCGATCTCAGTAATCGCTTCCACATCCGCTTGGCGAATTGTGTTTAGCGTATTCACCTGATCTTCTAAAGTTTCGAGGCGGGCCCGGTAAGGAGCTGCTCGGTCTCGTCCCCCAATCCTTCAAATATTATCCAGATAGCTAGACAACATTGGACGTCCAAGATTAAAGAAATCTCTTCCATCTAGGATCATTCTGATGCACCTCCTTAGTAGCCGCATAAAGTCATTTACACTGTGGTTGAAGAATTCTTCGAGAGGGTTCACAGTGTCTGTGTTTAGAGCAGGCAGCGCTAAGGAAGATGTCGTTGGGGAAGGAGTAGCGTCCGTTGGGGTCGAGGAAGAAGAAGCCCGTCCCTGTACCAGATTCATAACATGAGGGGCCAGTAAAGCCAATATGGACTTGGCAGAACTAGGAACCCGAGGAGGAGTATCACAGGTACAGATCATTCGAGTAGCACCATCAGCAGGAGTAAACGATGGAGTGTTTTCACCCGAAGCTCCCCCTATGGCAGAAGAGGCTTCGAATGAGAACTTCAAATCTTCTTCATCTCCCGCTGGCGGAGGACTTGGGGCTGGAGGAGTTACCAATGTCTCAACAGCCATAATGGTGGATGACGTTAATACTGCTGACTGAGGAGCAGAGGGCACACCAATAACCACCGGAAAAGTTTCTTCAGAGCGGACCCCGGGTGTTGGAGATGGCAGACTTGGGGATGGCGTAGCTTCTCTTGCTGCAGCCTTGACAACCACCTCTGTCCTATCATCACTCCCGAGTTCATCTATTGGGGGAACTGAAGAAGGAACAGAGGGAGGAGTTATCGTAAAGTAGTCTGCTTCAAACTCATTTGCAGAACTACCCAAACCACCCACCGAGCCAGTTGTGCCAGAATAATCCACTTTCTCCTCAGACTCTCCCCTGGTAGTCGAATGCATCGGCGAGTGGGGCTGACCACCTGCATTTCAGAAAGCAAACAAATAGTGTTACATACAAGGAGGAAGTGAATAATAGACAGAAGATAGAATATAAAAACCATACCAGGAGATACAAGTCCAGTTGTTGGACTTGAAGGGGGAGCCATCGCTGTTTCCAGGAGCGCACCCGTTTTGCTACCCAGAGGTTGCGTCGCGGAGTGTTCGACAGATTCCGCGGTTGGGGGAGTCAGGACCTCAGTAGCACTTGGAGGTTCAGTAGGTCTACTCTCCCCTGCCGGCGCCGAAGGCAGAGTCGAGACCAACAAATCTGAAGTAAATTTGGCCGCCGCCTCTTGAGGGACTAAGAGGGTCCCCGGGGCTAATTTATGCTTCTTCTTCGCCAGTTCCCCTCTTACAGATCCGCGGCGTTTAATGGCTGGACTCCGAGGGCGGGGAACCAAGTCTTGAGAGGCACCACCATCATTGTCGTCATCATCATTATCATTATTGTCATCCCCATCAGAGTTGCCCAAGTCTGATGGATCGGCCGCCGCACCAAGGAATTCATCCATTCCTTTCACCCTCACTCTTTTGGCTCCTTTGCGGCTAGCATAGAAGGCCTCTATCTCCTTACAACAGCTGCGGTTGATGAAGAAGTTAGGTACTTCAGCATTAGCAACGCTGTACCAGGTACAGAAGCTTAACACCATGCTTAGCTCTGGCAATTTCCGGGCTAGCATAAATTCTGCTCCGGTTCCTCCAGCAACAAAATGGAACCAGCCTCGTGCCCCTGCGTATAGATTCCCTTCGTACGCCAACTCTTTATTTGGATTTCCTACATAAAGCTGTGTGTATCCAAATTGACGAGCAAATCTGCTCGGGATATACGGCTCTATGTAGTACATGGTGTCTTGCCTGTACACTAAGTGTCCGGGGTGAATATTCAACAACCACGAGAAGACCTCTGAAGATAAGTTGGTGAACTGGTCTGCTCCCAAAATATCTTTAAATTTAGATCCATACTCTCCCCCAGAGAAGTCTGGAAAGCAGCGGAAAATCTCATAGTTTTAATAATGACGGAGTGTTCTGCGGATTTGAGACATGTAATTGCTCTTCCAGACAGAGCGCTCATACTTCTCTACAAAGAACGGCTTGTCAGTTGGATTGTAATCTGCAGCACTCATCAAAGACGGGCAGTGCATGACTAGCCACGCCATTAAATATGTATAGGGCATCTCTACCCTTGGGTTCGGTATCTTCACCATGGCATCTTCTTTGGCCGCTTTACCCTTCCCAGCTTTGCCTTTATTCTTCTCCGCTGGCATGAAGCTGTTGCGAAGGGCCCGGAGCCCGCTTTGGTGGTTGGCAACCATTGCTGGTAATAACCTGAACGGTCGACCATAGGCCAATAGAATGGCTGGATAGACGACATTCTTTGCAATGGCCTCCTTGGGAAGAAAAGGGACAACGCATCTTTTTAACCAAAGCATCAGGAATCCCGCAAGCAGACCCCTGTCTAAAATTGGGAACTGGGCTTGGTAATGGAAGCTCTGAAAGACCGTGTCAGGACTAAATCCTCCTTCATTTGATTCGGTCGTATATGTTGTGGCTTCTAAATTGAAGATACGCTCCTTCACTTCTTCGATACTAATAGAAGGGCGTCCACGAACTATGGGGAGACTCTCTTTCAGATTGATGAAAAGATGGTCTGCCCACTTCTTATGGCCAATTCCCTGGTTCCTTACTCCAGCCAGGTCAACGCAAATATGATAGTGGCACATCATTTCCCAGTAGGTCTGGTAGATGTGCTCATCCCCCGCTTTTAGCATCTTTAATTCTTCGGTAGTGGGGATATATTCCTCATAAGGGACTTCGCCCATTGATAACCCCAACACTTTGAACATCTCGTGGAGAGCGAATCTCAGCTCACCACCGGTGTAAAGAAGGTACCGGTTTCGGGGTTATAAATCTCCAGCAGGCAGAATAAGTGGTATGCACTTTGAGGCAAGCCAAACTGGACGTTTCTAATAGCTTTGTACAAGCCAATTTCCTGTAGGGTCTGCTCATGGGTGTCCAGTATGTGTTTGACAAGTATGAACCACCACATGTTGCCGAGGAGTGGACCCATCCAAGCTTTCTAAAGTCTTTGGCAGGGTACTGACCACCCTTGGCCAAGAATTCGCTAAGGAAAGTCTTAGCACGAATCGGGACTTCACCAACAGGGTGCTCTTTGGTAACTCTGCCTTGGAGGTGCCCCGTAATACATCTGGGGCGACCGTCTTGAAAAGCCCCATTAGCGCCGAATTTGCCGGTCGCAACACCATCATATTCACGAGTTAGCTCAAATTCTAACTCGCGGTGGGAAGATAGCCTCTTGAGACACACCAAAGGATAGCTACGCTCCATGTCAGGCAGAAACATGAGCAGATCCCCGGCCTGGTACAACCACTTGCCCTCCTCTTCAAAGAGGATCTTATCAAGTGATCCAACGCATCTCCGAGGAGGAATGCGGGCTTTTCCAGTACCTCTCGATTCGTGGCCTCAAAAGGGGCGTCAGTGATAATCTCCCTCGCAGTCGCAAGGCTGTATCTTATCAGTTTCTCCCTGCGCTCCCTGAGACCTGGCTTGAAGGCGGGAGGATTAGTGATGAAACGGAACTGAGTTGCTGAGTCTGCACCACCAACGAAACCAAAGTGATTTCCTTGGGAGATTGGGTCTACAGAATAGCCAACTGCAAAAAGGAAAATTAAGAGTTAGAAAAGTTTCTAGAAAATAGAAAATTTTTCTAAGTATGAAAACGCGGAGCTAAGGATAACTCCGCGCGAAGTTAAGAGAAATAACTTCGCATTCATGAATGCGAAGCTAAGGAGGATAACTTTGCGTTTACAAATGCAAAATTAAAATTCTAACCTCACGTCAGAACGCGATAGTTAGCAAAAATAACTTCGCGTTTAAAATGTGAAGATAACGCGATAGCTCCGCGTGGAGGAAGATCAGAGATCCTTTCCTTCTTCTCCAAGCCATTTGGCCGGAGTACGGCGATCTCGCCGGTAAAAGAAATGATTGGCCAGTTAAAACCGAGCCAAATCACTCTAAAAATGTTCTAAAAAGCCCCAAAAGTAAGGGTCTTACCTCCGATAGGCGAGGCGTGGACCGGCTCGCCGCCGCCATGACCACTGCCGCCGCTGCTTGCGCCAGTCGCCGACAGCGAGGCTGCGCGTGAAGAAGCACGGGTCTTGAGTGCCATTGCTTGTGAAATCTTGAAAGAAAATCGACGGAAATCGGGTCGAAAATCGCTCGGTTGCCTGAGTCGCCTGGATCGCCAGAGTTCTGGAGCTCTAATCTCTTGAAAATCCTTCAAATAAAGTAAGGAAGAAAAAGAAGAGACTCCATTTAAATGGAAAAAAACCGCCTCTTGGTATTCGGCACGAGAATCGGAGCAGTTACTAATCAGTGGCTCCCCAAAACGCGAGGCTATTAGCTTCGCGTGGTGATGGAAAACTCGAAGATAGCTTGGTTGTCTAACTTCGCGTGGTGATAGAAAACTCTAAGATAGCTAGGTTGTCTAACTTCGCATAGTGATAGAAAACGCGAAGATAGCTAGGTTGTCTAACTTCACGTAGTGATACGAAACACGAAGATAACTTGGTAGTTTAGCTACGCGTTTCTATCAGAAACTTAGATGATTATAACAACGATCATCTTGGCGTGTGCAGTTCAAGTTACGCATGAGAAGCCTTGAACTGCCCCCATCAAACTAAGGCATGTGCAATTAGGCGCCTCTGTCTAAGTTAAATGATGTTTACCCGGTCATCTTGGTGAAAGTAATTAAACACCTTCACCAGACTATCATTTGGCTCTATTTAAAGGGCTTTACCGAAGTTAATAACTAACCCGGTTGGTATTAACAAGTCTAAGTTACGCAGATGAGCCTTGGATTGTTTTACCGAAACTATGAACCATCTATTTGTTGAGCAAGCAAAATTCTTGAAGCCAACAGATAAAGAGAAAAAGAGTCATCTTTATTCATGAACCGAAAGGTTACAAAAGAAGAGGGAGTTATAGCTCTCCCAAAAGCTTCAACCTATTCATCGACTCATCAATAACCCGACAACGAGTCTCCTCCATGTAGTGTTGAAATTCCCTGGTTCACATGCAAAAGATATCCTCTGCAAATGTCAACTATGATCTGTTTAAAAGCTCTCAGCGGATCATCTGAAGATACTGCTATAAAAATCCTAATGAAGATGCACAAGTTGGATTCGACATGCTACAAGCCCTTAGATGATCATCTCTAGCGCTTTGGAAAGCGACAAAGATTGTCATCTAATAGAAATGGTTCTCAAGAAAACTTAATGAGCTACCGCAGAGTTCTTGTAACTCCTTCAAAAATTTATCTTTTGGAGCCAGAGTTTGAAACCTGCAACTATGTTGTAAAGCATATGCTTCTGGCTTTCTTAGAGTTACTTTTGTTGATGAAGACTGGTAGAGCCACATGCACTCCCCTTCAAAAAGGATCTGGTCCGAATACCCTACTGCAAAAGAAGAATCAAGAGTTAGAGAAAACTCGAAAAAACTTCTAAGTATAAGAACGCGGAGTTAAAAAATAAACTTCGTGCGCAGCTGAGGAAATAGCCTCGCGTTGAAACGCGACTGCTAGTCAAAATAGCCTCGCGTTGAAACGCGACTGCTAATCAAAATAGCCTCGCGTTGAAATGCGACTGCTAGTTAAAATAGACCCGTGTTTCAAACGAGAGGATGACGAGATAACTTCGCGTAAGAAGAAGACCAGAGTTCTTCTCAGTCTTCTCCTTTCTTTCCAAGCCTTACGGCCGGAGAACGGCGATCTCGCCGGTTCAAAAATGGCTGGTCGGTTAGAACCGAGCCACAACACTCCAAAATTTTTCTAAGGAGTCTAAAAGTTGAGATTTTTACCTCCAATGGGTGCGGCATGAACTGGTTCGCCGCTGTGTCCGCTCCCTCGGCTGCTGCCGCCGCTGCTAACGACGGCCGCCGATCGTGAGGAGGCGCGCGACGCCGTACTCTTCTTAGATGACATTCTAATGATGAAAATCTATGGAGAATCAAAGGAAGATCGATTGAAGATCGTTCGTCGACATGAGTCGCTCGGTCGCCTGAGCTCTGGATTCTTCAACTCTTCGAATGAAGAAGAAGAAGAGTCAGAGACTCTATTTAAATGAGAGGACCCACCTCTTGGTATTCGACGCAAGGTTCGAAGTAATTACTGAGCAATTACTGAGTAATTACTGAGCAATTAATGAGCAGTTACTCGCTAAAACGCGAAGCTATTTAGCTCCGCGCAAGTGAACAAAACGCGAGATAAACTTGGTATTTTAACTCCGCATTTTCTGTTTAAAGATCCATAGTATTTCAAAATTTGCTAAGTTCTAAACCATTTTAAAAACTTTGGAGGGGGTTCTGTTGGCAGTGAAAATTTATAAGTAAATAGAGTTTTCCACAACAGAACGCGGAGCTAACTCCGCAGCCTCGCGTTTGGCTATATTAGCCTCGCGTTTGAGAAAAACGCGGAGCTAATCGATAGCTCCATGTTCTGGTCTCTTAGCTTCGCATTTTGATGAGTTTAACTCTGCGTGAGCAGATAACCAGAATCTCAAATTGATTGAGATTATGATTTGGGTTTATCCAAATACCCAAATTAAGTCCGATCAGAACTCTAAATCAAGAGATTTAAATCAAAACTAAGATATTTGATTGGAATTTTTTATGAGAACAAATTCTATTTAGATAGAAACTCTCAAATCATGCTAAGGCTATAAATACCCTGTTGGGGAAGTCCTAGAGGTCTTCTTTTTTTGGCATCTTGGAGAATTCAAGTTACGCATAGAGCCTTGAATTCGTGAAAGACCAGAGAAGATCATCTACAGTCGGCCTCCATCTTCAAGAGAGAAGAGTTCGACGTCAGATCGTCCAAAGGAGCTGCTTGACAGATCCCATCGCCACACAGATCCCACACTTTTGTAAAAGAGAGCGATTGAGATATAAAATCCTCTCGTTTGTTCTTTCTTTTTCTTGTTCTCTTTCGTTGTAATTTAAGCTAATTCAATGGAAGGAAAGCGAAGAAATTCTGCTGTGAATAGTGCTTACAATTATCGAAATCGTTGCTGATACTTTTCTTTTGTTGCCATTCCCACAGACAGTGCGACTCTCAGAGATGGAATTTGGATCACAAGTGGTAGACCAGCCTTGCAGCCATACACCTAGGAGAATAGTGTAGTTTTAGTCAGAGTGCACACTATTGTTCGGTAAGCCCACAAGCACTCTCCTAACTTCTTGTTCCAATCACATTGGCTTAAAGAAAATAAATTTTTGAATGAGCTTGACAATAGTTTTATTCAAGGCTTTAACCAGGCCATTAGCCGCTGGATTGTAGGGTGTTGAAGCAATATCCTGGATTCTGAACTTACCGCAGAATTGCGTAAAACCCTGACTGGCTAACTGAGGTCCATTTTCATAGACAATCCAGCAAGGTACACCAAAGCAGTAGATCATATGGTGCTTAACAAATTTAACTACATCAACTATTTTGACTTCTCTTATAGTGACGATTTCACCCTATTTGGAGAAATAGTCGGTTATTGCTAGTATGAACCAATATTCTGGTTGTTGGTGTATGAAGTTGGCATGTACTTAGAGCGTTCATGATCATTTTTGACCAGAAATAGCCAAGTCTTCTTATACGGACCCATAATTTTGGTCGAGCTTGGTGGGCCCACAAGTCCTGTTGTGGATTTCTTCAAGTATGTTATTAGCTTCTTGCTTTGAAACACAATGCAGTAGGACATTGTCATGCAACTTGCGGCACAGAGTTTGTAGAACCGCATCATAGTAGAACTTTTCTACCTTCTTCATGATTGAGGCAACTTCTTTAGGGCTTTGGGAGTATCTCATACAGTGTATAATCAATGAGTGGAAGGCACTAGTCAGAGGGGACAAGACTTATTTGAATCTAGTGTAATTCATCTACCTCTAACACTATTTTGGGGCAAAAGAGGTCACGATCTCCGATAATGACATGTTTGCTTGACCTAGTTGGTAGCATCAATGTTGTAGCGAGCGATGCAAAGGCGTCTGCATAAACGTTTTCGTGTCATGGCAAATGATCAATGTGCAATTTTTTGAATCTATGGGCCAATTTGATTGCCGCCTGGAGGTAGGGTGTGAGATCCTTGAGCTTAACCTCATACTCTTCAGCCATCTAGTCGACGATAAGTTTTGAATCACCATATGCCTTGAGGAGTTTTACCTTTAACTTTTGAGCTATTTAGAGGCCAACTATTATGCCCCGACCTCTTGTGAGAAGTAGGAGTTGTAATATAATCCCCCCTCCTCAAGGTCCTTGGATATCCGCTGCTAATGATAGTTTTTCTGACTTGTCAGGACACGTAGTAGTAAGATATATGGAATTGATGCATATTCAGATCTTTTTACAGAATTGACCTCATTAAAAATTGTGAGATTTACGTCTTCAATAGTGCAATGTGAATTTGCTTTGAGTTCGTTCAGATTGCAAGCCTAGCCTCATTCTTTTCTTAGTCGCGGGCTTAGTCTCCCATTCTAAGCGAGATTAGCCTAGCATTCTATGCAGGTATAGCCTCACATTTGGATCACTTTGCGCTGGCTTGGCCTTATATTATATGCGAGCATAGTCTTGTGTCTGGATGTTGATTTCTCATTGTTCAGTGGCTTGGCCTCGGACTATACGCAGGTATAGCCTCGCATCCGGATGACTTTATGTTGCATGGTCTCAAATTAGCCTCGCATCTAGATGACTTTACGCGGGTTTAGCCTTGCATTATATGAGAACATAGTTTCACATTTAGATAATTTTAAGTTAGCTTGGTCTAGCATTATACGCGGGGTTTAACCTCAGGTTCTAAATGACTTTATACTGGTTTGGCATCGCGTTGTATGCAGGGTTTAGCCTCACTGTTAGATGACTTTATACTGTCTTAGCCTCGCATTATACGTGGGGTTTAGCCTCGCGTTCTAGATGCAGGCTTTGCCTCGTGTTGTAACGTGACGTTTAGCCTCGTAGATTCAGGCTTAGCCTTGCAAGATTCTCTAGATGCAGGACCCACCTTTCTGACTTGATTTCTGGGTTCTAACGGCCTCACCCGAAGGAACTGGAGTTTGTGGTGGTGTTTGGTTTAATTGTTACAAATGCCTCAAGTACCGAGTTTGGAGTGCTTCTGTCCCACTATATTTATTCTTAGCACCTAGGGCAATGTTCTGACCTAAGCCCCCAGAAGACTGCGGCAGATGCATAACTGGACCTTCATTACCCATCGGCATTGGAGGCCGATCGACTTTCTCAATTTGATTGACCCTGCTGTGAACAACAAGGTGATGGTGCATCTGAATATTGTTGGTCCTCATTGGATTGGTACCTACAGCACTAGATATTGACCCAAAGGGCGGAGCCTGCCGACATTTCTCTTGGCCCGACTGACCAGAGAAATCATTCGAATAATCCCTTTGACTAGAAGTTTCACCTCCGACTGTTGAGGATATAACTTATTTCCCTGTCGAAGGTAATCTGGGCTGTTGTGCAGGTGTACATGTTGAATTTGGGTGTGGCTCTTTTAGTCTCATATTGAATGGGTATTAAGAAGATACCACCCATGGGTATTATAAATAGGGTCTTAGTTTTTTAGTTTTGAGTATCCCAAAAATAATTAGTTATTTTATAAAATTGTTCTGAGAAAACAGATTTTATTTTGGGAAGTTTTCAAACCTGAAAAATTTCAAGTTGTAATTTTAGTTTTTTAGATTTTGGAAAAAATTCTTCTATTCTTAGGAAACTTTCCAATTTATCAGAGATTCTTATAATTTAAAATTTTGGTGATAGTGGATTGATCGTTGACGTCCGAGGACTTAGATAACATTTACCGAATCTCGTTAAATTTTGTGTCTTTTTTTTATTTTGTATTAGTTGTTTTATTCTCTGCCATTAGCTCTTGTGTGACACTATTTTGGGTGCCTATTTGTGTGGGTAAGATATCTTTCTCAACAAGTGGTATCAAAACCGAAAGTTCAACCTTGGCAAATTATTGAAAAATGGCAGAAGGTTCTTCATCTACACTGGCTAAAATTACTGTGACTAATGCAAAGTTTGAAGTTAAGAAATTTGATGGGCGCAACAACTTTGGTATGTGGCAGTGCGAAATTTTGGATATTCTTTATCCGTAGGAGTTGGATGTTGCTCTTAAAGACAATAAACCAGAGAAGATGACCGATATAGAATGGAAAAGAATCAATCGCCAAGTATGTGGTACCATTCGATCTTGTCTCGCAAGAGAACATAAGTATCTTTTAATGAGAGAGACGTCTACAAGTAAGATGTGAAATGAGCTGGAGAACAAGTTTATGAAATAGAGTAGTGATAATCGGTTCTATTTGAAGATGAAATTGTTCTACTTCTAATATCAACCAGGTACATTTATCAACGATCACATAGCTGCTTTTAATAAATTAATAACATATTTGTTAAATTTGGATGTGACTGTTAAAAATGAATATCAAGCTTTATTATTGTTGGCTTCTCTTCTTGATGAGTATGATCACCTTATCGCTACTCTCTTTTGTGGTAAGGATAAGTGACTTTTGATGAGATATACAATGCATTGTATAATTCTGAAATCAGGAAGAAAGATTAGAAAGAGTATGGGTATAATACAACTGAGGTGCATGCTGCCAGAGGCCGATTTCAGAGTCGTAAATCCAATCAGAGAGGCAAATCCCAATCAAGAGGCAGACCTAATAAAGTAAATGTGCTTTTTGTCATAAGAAAAGATATTGGAAGAAAAATTGTCCAAAGTTGAAGAAGAAAGATAAGGGCAAAACTGATTCTGATGCATGTGTAGCCAAGTGTGAAGATGATGATTCAGATTTTGCATTGGCTGGTCTACTTTCAGTTTCTCATTCTGATGAGTGGATTTTAGATTCTAGATGCACCTATCATATGTATCATCACAATAAGTGGTTCTTCAATTTTGAAGAGTTTAATGGAGTAGCTGTTTTATGGGCAACGATAGCTCTTGCAAGATAACTGGGATATATTCAATCCATTTAGAGAATCATGATGGATCAATTAGAGTTTTGACAGATGTTCGGTATGTACCGAATTTGAAGAAGAATCTCATCTCTTTGGGAGAGTTAGAAGTCAAAAGTTTTGCTATATCTATCCAAGATGAAGTTCTCAGAGTCACTTCAGGCACACTTGTGGTGATGAAAGGTACGAGGAAGAATAACTTATACTACTTTCAGAGTAGTACAGTTATTGGATTAACAATTACAGTCTCTAAAAAGGATACAGATGTAGAAACAACCTTGTTGTGCTACATGCGACTTGGTCATGCAGGTATGGAAGTTTTGAAGAAATTAGTAAAAAAAGGCTTACTAAAGGTGTAAAAACATGTAATTTAGATTTCTGTGAGTATTGTGTTATGGGAAAAAAGACAAAAGTAAAGTTTGGCACCGCTATCCATAATACAAAAGGAATTTTGAACTATATTCACTCTGATATTTGGGGTCCTACTAGAACACCTTATTTGGGAGGTATGCACTACTTTGTTATTTTTGTTGATAATTACTTTAGAAGAGTTTGGGTGTATATGATGAAGACTAAAGATGAAGTGTTAGGAATTTTTCTGAAATGGAAAAAGATGATTGAGATTTAGACAGGTAGGAAAATAAAAATGTTTAGATCAAACAACGGTGGTAAGTATAAAAGTAATCCCTTTTTGAAAGTTTGCCAAGATGAAAGTATTGTTCGACACTTCACCAACACAGATTCACCACAGTAAAATGGGGTGGCAGAATGCATGAATAGGATTTTCCTGGAGAAGGCTTAGTGTATGTTGCTTAATACTGGGTTAAATAAGTAATTTTGGGCTGAGACAGTGACTTATGCATGTCATCTCATTAATCGATTACCATCAGTTACGATTGAAGGCAAGACACCGATTGAGGTATAGTCTGGAAAACCTGCTTATGATTATAATTCTTTACATATGTTTTGTTCCACTGCTTATTATCATATAAAGGAGTCTAAGTTGGATCCAAGAGCCAAGAAAGTATTGTTCATGGGAATAAGCTCGGGATGTGAAAGGATATCGCCTTTGGTGTCCAAATTCAAAGAAAATTATTTGTAGCAGAGATGTTACCTTTAATGAATCTGCCAGGTTGAAAAAGGTGACACTTAGTAATTCTGGAAAAGAGAAGAAAATCAGTAATGTTCAGCAGTAGGTGAAGAGTGCTCTACAACAGATAGAGTTTGAAAAAGTTAGAGTTGACCCAGTTTATATCAACAATCCAATGGCAGAGAATGATGTTGAAGAAAAAAAGGAAGAACTTTCAATCCAAGAACCTACACAGCAACCAAGCTCAATTGTACATGATAGGCCATGTCGAGAAATTAAGAAACATGCTCGTTTCCTTAATACAATGGTGGCTTATGCATTTCCAGTTGTAGATGATATTCCTTCCACCTATAGAGAACAAATTAGAAGTTTAGAAGATAAGAAGTGAAAGAGAGCAATGGATGAAGAGATGCAGTCTATTCAGAAGAATCAAATTTGGGAGTTAGCTCAACTTCACAAGATTGGAACTACAGAGAATCCCACTAATATGATGATCAAAATGGTGATTTCGACCAAATTCAAGTATTGTTTGGATTTAATCAATATTTTGGCAGTTTGAAAATATTATTTTGGAGGCGCTGACGATGTGGGCCTTATTCGCCAAGGTGGAAATTGTTGAATTTGGGTGTGGCTCTTTTAATCCCACATCGGCTAGATGCTAATGAGACACCATCCATGGGTCCTATAAATAGGGCCTTGGGTTTTTGGTTCTGAGTATCCCAAAAACAATTAGTTGCTTTATAAAACTATTCTAGAAAATAAGTTATATTTTGGAAAGTTTTCAAATTTGAAAAATTTCAAATTTTAATTTTGGATTTTGGGAAAAAATCTTCTATTCTTAAGAAACTTTCAAATTTGTCAGATATCTTTGTAATTTGAAATTTTTGTGATAGTGGATTATCGTTGGCGTCCGAGAACGTAGATAACATTTATTGAAACTAGCTAAATTTTTATTTTCTCTTATTTTGCATTAGTTTTTTTTATTTTTTGTCATTAGTTCTTATATGATACTATTTTGTGTGCCTATTTGTGTGGATATGATGTCTGTTTTCCACAATAGTACCCAACTTCTGCATTGCAGCCCACCTAGCAGCCTGTCACATCGAGAGCAGCTAGGCAATCCGATTAGCATTAGTAGGCAGAGACAGGTCTATTTTACGCTCCCTAGCCTAAACTTGAAACTGAGCTATCAACAGCTGGTTGATTGCAGTCCGTATTTGCCTGTAATTGTGCTGATTGCATAGGCCTTACCATGTTTGTTGGTATTTGTGGCCCAACTACATTTTGAGAAGGTTTCAGGTCATTTCTTTGATATGCACTAGCATGTCCTTGCTCCCTCTGCCTCTCACCATACCCAAAATGTTCGGCTGATTTTTGAAACATTGACACTTGTTGTTGACTGGCCGTTTGAAGAAACATAAATCTTGCATATGCAAGATATTATGTTTGCATGCTTGTCTTGATCCCTCGTATGAGGGCCAATTCTACCAAAATTTGCTTCGCAGTTTCATAAGCATATTCCCATCAGGCTTCTGTTGTTGGGCAGCTTGCAAAGCAAATTGAAGGTTCGCTTGATGAACTAGGCTCCGGAGATGTTATGAACCATGCCCTTTATTCTGACTGTCCTCATGAAATTGGTTAGCATGTTGATGAGGATTCTTAGATGATGGAAAGTTACTCCCAGCAACTACTCCATGTGCACCAACACAATGCAGGAGATGCAAAGGGCAGGTTATTTCACCTTCGTGACACTGTCCAACCTGATGCAGGACGGAAACCCAAGCAACTCCACTTTTCTAATGACCAGCGACCACGCTGTGTCCCAGGCATTGATACTTGAGAACAGAACTCTCGAGTTCCTGCTCAGGCACTCAATATTGCCACCTCACTGCTTGAATGAAGCAGCATCAACCAGAACAATGGCACTCTTGACAAGGGTTTGTGCCTTTACAAGCTTGTTGTTAGTTGATCCACGTCAAGAATACGGATCTTACGGGTCACAGACTCATACCCCACACTTGGCACACCCAGCCAACAACAACTTCGAAGAGATCAAATTCCTTTCAGGCATTTGATCAAACACCTCGTGGGCTTTCCCCATATCGCTTAAGTGATAAGCACCGCCCGTGCGAACACAATCTCTCCGCATCTCACAAGCCCATCGATCATCGAATTCCAACACATAGTCTGCTGAACAGAACGGGCATCGAAACATCTTGTTGTAACTGACCACATCAGGCTTACTCCCCCTCATTTGGCATTTCATCCAGCATCTTGTGTGCGGCATCAACACCTCCCTTCTCGCACAGTACCTGCATGAGGACGGTGTACACCGTTATGCTGGGCGACACCATGACCATCTCCGGAAACCGATTGAAGGATTCAACGACGCGATCGAATAGCCTGTTCTTGAGGAACAAGATGAGGAGAGCGCAGAGCTCGGTGTGCTTGAGGCCGGCCTGGGCACGAAGTCGAAGGTCCTTGTTCTTGCCTTGCTTCTGCTCAGGCTTTGGTGTCTTCACGGCGGAAACCTACCAGTTCGATCCGCACTGGACTCTGCCTTTGCTGTTGGTGATTCATTGGATTGGAACTCCTCTTCTGGTTGTTCAACTTGGCGGCATCGATAGGGATCTTCCCGTCCAAGTTTTGCAAAGTGACTGCTGCTCCGTCTCTAACAGAAGAGCTATACATTCCATGCGACCATAACCTGCAGCATAGTGGAGGGCAGTGATCTTATCCAGTGCATAAACAGCAGCTCCGGTCTCAAGAAAAACTTGAGCACATTCCACCTAGCCATAGCCATAGACAGTGCAAAGCTTTTCTCCCTTCCGAATCCTCTTCATCCTTGTAGACTTGAGAAACATCTCTCCGCTTTCGTAAGGCTCTGTTGGGAATAGCACCAAGCATTTCTGTTGAGTCAAGAACTTGATCATAGTAGGAGAAGGAGTTGCTAGGGATGAATTTGATCCCGGCATCATACATTTGTTTCCAGATCAAACTTCCTAGATCGGCAGCAACCTTTTATCAGTGTATCTCACTAATTTAGTATATCTTTTTAAATTACTATATTTGATAAATTTTCTAACTTATTAGCATATTTTTATATTTGACAAATCCCCCTATTATGCTCATTGAGAATTTTATATAATTAGTATGAAATTATATATTCTCTTGTACTTGCCTTTTATATTTGCCTCCTTCACTTATGAAAAGATGGTCATTGTACAATTTATATAAATCTCATAATACAAACCTATTTTTCTCTCTCGGTTCATAGTTTTATCGTTGTAACAACCCAAAATTATAAAATCCAAAACAAATAATAAATAAATTATTATCCTTAAAAAATAATAAATAAAGATGATATTGTCTAACAAATCTGATTTGTTTTATTACCTAACTAGATAATGACAGATATAGTTGGTTTAGATTTGATCCTATGAAATATTACCTTTACTTAAATATTTAATAAAAAATTAAAAATCTAATAAAATAATAATAATAATAATAATAATAAAAAGAGTAGAGGAGGAAGATTTTCTGGGTTGAACGTAGAAGAAGAGAGAGGGAGAGAGAAAGAAGAAGAAAATGAGGATCTCACAGTTAAGTTTCGGAGCACGATTTTGAGGCAAGTACTATACTATTTTATGAATTTTCTATTTCTTTTGGATCAGCAACTTAACATTACATTTTTTTTCCCTGAATATATGTGTTGATACAAGTATTATTTCTAATTTTAATTTTTTTATTTTGGTCTTCTAAACTTTATATTAAAAATTATATAATCCTGATTTGGTCAGTAAACCACAATAACTTTCTACATATATATATATATATATATATATATATATATATATATATATATATATGCACTTCGTTCTAAATTTTTTTATCTTTCTGATATATTGTACTATGCTGTGCATGGGTCCAAACTACTTCGAAACGCACAAAGAACAATGACATGATTAGGTTCACGTAAACAATACTTAATGTAATTGTAGTGTTTTTATTTTCTTTCATGTATGTATGCACTGTATGCAACGAAATAGATTCAAGTGAGGCATAAATACTATACATATGAAGAGAATGAGAATAATGAAAGACAACGAAAAGAAAAAAAAACAAAAAGGAAATCTGCTTTGTTTAGAGAACACAACACTGTTCTGTTCACTGAACAGAACTACTGTTCTGTTGAACAACAAACACATAAAAAAATAAAAAAAGTATAAAATAAAGGAAAATAAATCTGTTCTGTTGAACAACAAACACAAAAAAAAGAAAAATAAAACTACAGTTGGATGTAGAGCAGATTAGTTCCAAATAAATAAATAAGTAAAAATAAAAAAAATAATCCAGTAATATAGCAATAACGTGTTAGACCATAACAATGTTTTAATATGATCATAAAGAGAGATTTGGGGATATAAAGCAAAAAACGATGTTAATTCTTTCAAGTTAAACTGTAAAAGGATACATCTAAATTTGATTAAGTGCTCAGTGGAAAGCATGATGCAATTTTTAACAAGTAAGACAAATAACGTCCGAAATTAAATTGCATCTTGTTATTTCGGAACCATGTTCTGTTCAGTGAGCAGAACAATAATTTGATTAAATTACTGTTCTGTTGAACAGTAAAAACACAATTTTGAGAACAAAGTTAGAAGCACCGTAGAGAATGGGATATTCATACTGGAGAGAATCCATGGTGACAAGACATTCAAGGCTGTGAATTGGATGATATATTGTTCAAATTAAGTCTAAATAGTTCATGAAAGTCACATGCAAACAAATGTTATTCTTGAATCTGTGGACAACATGTAAATTACCCATTTCACTTCATTTGGAAGCTGTAATTTCATTTTCCACGAATAGATTAAGTCATGCTAATGCTTTTCTTGCAATAATTATCATATTCATCTACATTGGCAATAGTAAACCCCTATCCTTTATATTTATAAGTTTATTTATTTATTTATTTTATTGTACTGCTTCCTAAACTTTCTAATTATTTCTAAATTTAAAATATTTTTGATTAGTCCTTGAAAGTCTTGCAACTAGCCACTCTTCAATGCCCACACATACAGTATAATTATAAATAACATTTATATGAGCATTTTATTTAATACATATATGACTTGTTGACTTGATCATAATTGAGATTAAATATAATGCATGTTATAAATCCATTTTTTATAAAATGAATTGGGGTTATGGGAGAACTCGATTAAAAAGTTGTACACATATTTTAGGAGTTTTACATTCTTGAGATTGTACAACCGAACTTAGGGACCCAATTATGGGGGTTCTGGGTGATTACTGGATCACCATTAGTACATATGGCTGCGTACTTGGAGCTTAGGCTTATCAGAGTTCATGTTCATTAGTACTTAGCGGTACGTCCTGGGACAGTACCAAGAATCATGACCGTGGTCTCGGGTATGCACGGGATACTCGTAAAACATGTGTTACACTACTTCTGACAGTTCCAAATAAATTAACTAAAAAAATAACATAATATGATGTCATATTTCACATGCATGTTCATTTTGTTATATATATATATATATATAAATATATATATATATATATATATATATATATATATATATATATATATATATATATATATATATATATATATATATCTGTTTCAAGGTTATCCATGACATATGTATACAAATGTACCCCTGACCATTATCATCCTCAAAGACAACTGCAAAGCAACTAATGTTCAATTTTCTTATATATTTATATTTTGTATGCATTCATAATTTTACAGTTTCATATAAATTTTATCATCACGTTAAATTCCAATACCACTCATGATATGTTTTCACGATTACTGGTTGATTTATTATTATTTTTTAGACAAATACAATTTCAATTTATGTTTCACATTCTTTTCAACAGTTAGTTTAAGTTTTGATACTATCATAGTTTTATGATTTCATTCAGTTTTATATTTTATTTATATATACACATAGCATGCCTGTGTATCATTATGTTCTCCATGTAGTACTTGTTAGGTCATTTTAACGATGCTAATTTAGTACGCCCAGATAATTTGTAGGATACTGAAGGGGAGAATCCACCACAGCTGGAGTAGCATTTCGTAGAGTTAGTAGACAATTAGTAATGTTTCCATTATGAGGCATCTTTTAGGAGATCCTTTATTTATTTTATTCTTTCAGACTTTTCCTTCCACTTTGGTTTGTTATTTCCAAAACTCAAAATTTAAAGTTGTAATAAATATTGTCCCTTATTGGATTCTTTCATAAACATAGTAATAGTTTGTTGGTGCAAAACAAAAAGATTGTTTATAATCTTCTCAATATTCTCTCAGTATATATGTATAAAAATTTGTGACAGTAACTTTCAATTTATTAAAAGTATTTTAAACTTGGCGTATTTATGATATGTCACCAAACTCTATCCGTATCTTGGGTGCGAGGCGTTACAGTTGGTATCAAAGTCTAGATTCGACATTAGCTTCTGGCTAAAAGACTCAAACTAGAATTACTGCCACATATGCATATGCATAAATTGCAATTACCATTAATTCTTATACTTGTCCTATTTCTTTGGTTCCTTATATCCTATCATTCCTTTTATCCTTTGTTTCCCAATCTAATCCAAATCCTTCATCTTTTAAAGAAATGACTAGTCGTCGCATCACTTTCTCAAGTATCACTTTCCAAGCAGAAGATCCCAACATAATGGAATTGCTTAGGGGGCTTATTGAGAACCAACAACAACAAACTGAGATATTGCAACAGGAGTTGGTGGCTGGAAAACAGAAGTCGGGCAGTGTTTCGGACTTTAGAAAGTTAAACTCGTCATAGTTTTATGGAACTGAAGAACCTATGAAGGCAGAACAGTGGTTGGTGGATACTGAGAATCGTTGGGTGATCACAATACAAATCATGCATGGTGGTTGGCCGAGGAGAATCGGTTGGCAAAACTGATAATTGGGAGGCCTTTAAAGAGAGCTTCTATACGAGATTCTTTCCCTAGATGGCAAAGTGGGATCTAGAGTAGCAATTTATCCATTTGAAGTAAGGAAATAGGACGGTAGATGATTATGCGGCAGAATTTGTCAGATTTGCCCCATTGTTGGTGGCTCAAGAGAAACAGATAGGGCCCAAAGGTTCCAGAATGGGTTAAACTTTGAAATTTAGGAATGCATAGCCACCCCACAATTTGAAACATATGCCCAGGTTTTGAATGCTCTAGAGTGCAAGAACAGATAGCAGATAGGAAGAGAGGAATTCATATGGGGTCCCATAAGAGGAGTTTGGATCGATCAGATGATAGGAAGTTCTAACAAGGGTACTCTAGCGGCACCACAGAAGCGTCAGGTTACACAACATGATCACAATGTGGTTTGCAACTATTGTTTCCGACCCGGGCATGATCAAAAGGACTGCAGACGAGTCCACAACTTGTGCCTGGTATGTGGCTCGGCGGATCATCATATTGGAAGTTGTCCATGGTGATGAGAGACAGGGGACATTACCAAAGCACCAACACCACAGCAACAACAGCAGAGGCTTCCAACACCCCCTCAACAGCAAAGGTTACCCGCACCGCCTCTGCAGAGACCTACGGGACCTAACCTGAGAAGTTCCACACTCGTCACTCAATAACAGGCTTTCCAAAAGACTCAGACAGGGGAGAACAAAGACATGCACTCACACTGACAACAAAACAAGCCAATAAGACTAACGATGCGATAATATGTACTATTTTTGTTTAAACTATACTACATTCTATCTGGTTTCGTACCCCCTTATTTGCTTTATTCATTTGTTTATTTAACTTCTCACTAAATATAGAGATCTTCTGTTTTGTGAGAGTAGACTAATCTTCTCAACCTTATCCTTTTAAATAAGAGTGCACAACGAAACTTGTGGGCTCTTTTTAATGTCATATATTTTCTTATTAATATCAACATCCCTGTTTTACATTAAATTAAATTTCAAGGATGAAATTTTCTTCTAAGGTGGGTAGATTGTAACAATCCAAAATTATAAAATCCAAAACAAATAATAAATAAATTATTATCCTTAAAAAATAATAAATAAACATGATATGTGTCTAACAAATCTGATTTGTTTTACTATCTAACTAGATAATGACAGATTTAGTTGGTTTAGATTTGATCCTATGAAATATTACCTTAACTTATATATCTATCAAAAAACTAAAAATGTAAACAAAATAATAATAATAATAATAAGGATAGAGGAGGAAGATTTTCTAGGTTGAATGCAGAAGAAGAGAGAGAGAGAGAGAGAGAGAGAGAGAGGAGAGAGAAAGAAGAAGAAAAAGAGGATCCCGTAGTTAATTTTTGGAGCGGGATTTTGAATCAAGTAATAGAAATGGGAACTCCCATTGCTTATGATGGCTTGGGGAACCCCATACTTGACAATATATTCTCTTTAAGAAATTTGATTACCATTTGCTGATTATTATTTCTACAAGCCAGTGCTTCCATCCATTGAGAGACATATTCGACGCCTATGAAGATATATAAATATTCATCATAAAAAGGAAATGGACCTATGAAGTTGATCGTCCATCAATCAAATATCTCAACTGTGAATATTGATGTCAAAGGCATGCCATTTCTCCTAGTCAGTCCTCCCAATTTCTGACATGCTTCGCATCGTCTATAATATTCGTTTGTGTCGCTAAACATAGTGGGACTGTAGAATCCATATTTGAGCATTTTGACAACCATCTTTTTGGACAAAAAATGCCTCCTACATACCTTTGTATGACAGAATACTGTAACACTTTGAATCCTATAATCAGGTATACACTGCCTAATGATTTGATCTAAACAATACTTAGATAAATAGAGATCATCTTAAAAGAATAGGTGTACTTCATATAGAAATTTGCGCTTATCAGAGAACTCAATTATTATGGCAGCTCACCTGCAATTAAAAAATTTACTATATTAACAAACAAAGGTGTAAACTAAATAAAAAATAGTTATTCATATAAGAGAAGGAATCCTTGATAGATAGCTCATTATTTTCAAAAGCTATGCAAAAAAGATGGTTAATGACTACATTCTCTACTCCCTTTTCGTATCAAATTTTGAAACCAAATTCTTGAAGCAGTAGAATCCATCTAATAAGTCGTGGCTTTGTATCCATTTTTGCTAATAAATATTTGAGCACCAAGTGATATATGAAAACAATATGTGAGCCCAACATATATGAAGAAATTTATCAAGAACAAATACTACAGCTAGAAACTCCTTCTTTATGGTTGAATAGTTCAATTGCGCATCGTTGAGGGTTTTGCTAGCGTAATACACTACGAAGGGCTTCTTGTCCCTTCGTTTCCCAAGCACTGCTCTAATTGTTTATGTCACACATGATCTGGAGTGGTAACGACTAAGGTGATCATCTCCTTGAGTGTGTCGAATGATGTCTATCATACATGTGTCCACTTGAATTGCACATCTTGCACAAGCATGTGAGTAAGAGATATAATAATATTACTAAAATATTTAATAAACTTTCTATAGAACCCAGCATGTCCTAGGAATGAACATATATTTTTTACCATCTTGGATATTAATATTTTGGAAATAGACTCACCTTTCGTCTTGTCTACATTCATCCCTTTAGATAAAACTATATATTTGAGAACATATCCTTTTTTACTATAAAATGATACTTTCCCAATTTAGAAGCAAGTTCTTTTGTTCACAGCATTCGAATATAGCTCCTAAATGAGTCAAACATGATTCGAAACTATCCTGAAATATGGAAAAGCTATCCATAACTACCAAAAGATAGTCTTCTACCATATTGCTAAAAATACTCATCACACAACTTTTAAAGGTTGCAGGTACATGGTAAAGTCCAAATGACATTCTTTGAAAAGTAAATGTGCCATAAGGATAAATGAAAGTGGTTTTCTCCTGGTCCTTTGAAGCAATTTCGATTTGGTAATAACCAGAATAACTATACAAATTAATAAAACTTATGACCCACAACTCGTCAAGAATCTGGTTAAGAAAAGGTAGAGGAAAATGGTCTTTTCTTGTCACATGATTTAATTTTTTATGATCAATAAACATACGCCAACTCGTAGCAGTACAAGTAGGCACCATCTCTACAGTTTCATTTCGAATTACAGTTACTCCATTTTTTTGGAAACAACTTAAGATGGACTCACTCATTTAGTATCTGCTATTGGAAAAATAATACCCACATCGAGAAGTTTTAACACCTCAATTTTGATCACTCTTTTATCGCAGGGCTTAATCTACATTGCATTTGTCTAATGTGTTCGGCATCATCTTTCAAAACAATACAATGTGTACAAATAGGGGATTCATACCTTTGATGTCCAGCAAATTCCATCCCATACCTCTTTTGTGCATACGAAGCATAGATAAACAAACGCTCTTCCTGATTGTTCTCTAGATGCATTGAGTTGACTACCAAAAAAGTTTCATTAGGTCCCAAAAACGCTTATTTGAGGTCCTTGGGTTGAGATTTGAGCTCAAGTATTGAGGATTCTATCCTGTAGGGAATTTATTTCTTTATTTGTGGAGGTAATTCTTTAAAAATTTCCTTCCTAGATATCCACCGTACAATATACATACAATGAGTTTTATTATAAAGACCTTAATCTTTATGCCCTTATATCGGCTTATTCTATATCATTCGTATCAGCCTGCGGGCCGGACACTGATGTGAGTGCATACTGAGCAGATTGAGTTATATCTTTCCTTTTAGTTTTAAATCTCAAATTTCGAAGAGCAGGGATTTCTTATCTTATTATTTTGGATTTTTTTTCATAATGTTTTAAAATTATTTTGGATCGGCTGATTTAAGGCAAATATCCAATTAAAATAATCAAATTAAATCTAAAATTTCAACTTTAACCTCTTTTACATTTTAGTTTTATCTCCAGCAGTCCAGTAGCCTTGTTTGACCAATTTTGAAATGAATTGGACCCAATGATAACATTATAATTAAGATAAACTTTAAGGGTTTTTGCTAATACAGTATACTTATCTTCCAGTAATTATTTAACTCCTCAAATAAATTCAGAAAAATCTAAAACAAATAAAATGTTTTCCTCTGATATTCCTCTTTATTTTCTTTTCAAGCCTTCGATCAAATTCTTTCTCAAATTTTCTCAAATAAATCGCCAAATAATCAGTCTGAGAGTAGGCTAGAAATCTACTAAATAGCTACTTGAGCTGCATCCTTTAGTTTAACATCTTCAAATCAGCTCAAATCTACTCCACTAATGTGAGCCAATTTTTTCAAATACCTATTCTTGGTCCTTGATGTTATCCTTAAGAATTTTTTTCACTTTTGATAGTTAATCACATCAATATTGATTCTTTTCAATTTGGGCTCAACAAGAGACAAAAAAATACTCTCTCAAATCCTTTAACTTTATAATTTCTTAATATAATCTCCTCATATATGATACAAGATGTAGTATTAACTTAATTTTAAGATTATAAATGCTCAAACTTGCATTTATCTTGAGTTGTATTACATGTATCATACCACTCATATTATATGTGGACATTTGTATCGTTGTCCAGACATACATAATATGCCATCTTAGAACTGCTACAATTTTTATATTTTAACTCTGATTGACCTTATTCTAATGATATTAGAAAGATGATTCAATAATCTGCAATTATACCAACTATAATAGATTCTTATTTAGCCATTTACCTACCTAAAAATAATATAGAAGTTAATCACTTGCTATTATACCAGGTCAGCAGTTTAGCAACATTATGTTTATGGTAAAATGACATAACTTTTGCTCTAAAACTCCAGTTGAGCTCATTAAATATTCATTTAAAAGATAATAGAATTATCTAGAAGCAATTCAATTTTAGGCTCTAAATTTAATTTTATTCTGGTCAAAAATAACCTGGAAATTCATCTATGGCTGTTGTACTAGGTTGGCAACTAAGCAGCACCAAGTTCATATTAAAATGGCCATAACTCTTGTTGTAAAACTTTAATTAAGCTCATTCAAAATTTATTAAAAAGATAGTTGAATTATCTAATATTAATTCAAAGTTTAGACTCCAAATTAAAATTATTTATGGTCAAACCAAATCTGGAAATTTACTTGTTGTTGCTGTAGTTCGGTAGCAACATGTCCATAGTAAAACAACCATAACTTTTATTTTGAAGCTCCTACTAAGCTCATTTTAGATTTATTAGAAATAAAATTAAATTTTATACAATTCTATTAAATTTTAGTCTCAAATTCTATTTTTATCCTTATCAAAGAAGATCTGAAAGTCTAACTGTCCACTAAATTGTAGCAATTTAGGCGCACATGTTATGTCCGTGAATATGCCTCTTGACTTAGAATATGATACACATGTACACATTTTAAATTAACCTTATTATCACCTTATATAGTCAGTTCAGACCTATTATAGCTCACATTTAGGTATACATGCCATGTTTGTTCATATAATACTTGATCTAAAATATGATATACATGCACACATGTTTATTTTATATATGTTCTTACTTGTACATATTATTCTTGTTTGGAAATAATACCTCACACATGTGAACATATTCTGTAACTTATGTACTTGCGAGTATTACTCTTGTACTTTTTAGTATTACCATGCATGTCATTTCATATTCACATAGCTATTAATATATGCATCCTTATTGTATATGACATCTTGATACATTGATACTTAACATTTAATATTGTGGGTATAGAAAAAATGAATGATAGAATGAAATACGTATTATGGTAGTTTTTAGTTCTATATGATTCTGTTTAGGATGCATTCACCGATTTGTATACTAGTACTATCGGTTCTAAATTAGCCTAGCGGCAACCATCCAATTAGTATAGAGATGGTATCTGAGATTGTGATCCCAGGTATGCATGAGATATCCAGTATGCTTAATGGTAGCCATCCAGTCCATATGAAGACTGGTATCTGAGGCTATAGTACCGAGTATGTGACGAGTACCATATTACATATTCAAATCCCCATCTTATCTATTTTTTATATAAATCATGCTACTTGGGTATTTTTAGTAAATTTTTCAGGTAAAACTTATTACTATAAGGATATGACATAAAATCATAAGAAGATCGGAAAAATTGAGTCTAGAAAGGGAATAAAAGAGGAAAGCTACGTAAACATGAAACTATCAAAATTGAATCCAGTTATGGAAAAGAGAAGAAAATACCAGAGAATCAAACTTCAGAAGTCAGAAGTTTTGGAGGCCAACTTCTGCCGTTATTTGGCGGCAAAGTAGGACCCATAGAGGTCGGGATTTCTTCTGCTGACTCATGCGTGGAATATGACTTCTCTGACCAAAAATGACGGCCATTATTTGGCGGTCAACGTTGCTATTTGGCAGAAAAAATAATGAGTTTGTAACTGAAATTTTTATGAGGGTTTTGTTGTAATTTGGTACTTTTTCTTTCATGACTAGATCAGGGCTTTGTAATTCGATGCCTATTTATTGGTCGTATCCTTGTAAATTATGATTACTAATGCTTAATTGAAATTAATAACAATTAGAAAATTAAACTTCAGGAGCGACGACCACAATATCAGAACTCCAAAGGTTGTTCATTATTGTTCATCTTGCCCTTCATAGGTAAAGTAGTTTATTTGCTTTTTAGATTAATTTGTATTGCTTTCGTGTTTAGGATTTTACTTGTTTTCTAGGCAAAATTAGATTTTTATTGCATATCATGAATAAAAATAGTATTTTGTTATCTATGATCATGCGTAACTAATCGCATTGATCCTAAATATAGATGAAATTAGGTTAATAATTTTAACATGAGATTTTCTTATCATCTTCCTAGAAAAGGAATTAAAGATAGGATTTTTTTTATAAATAAGTAAGAGATTAACTTGTAGATCCAAGATTTTCGATAAGTTATGTTTAAATTTAGTCTTTTGATAATCTATACTTAGATTAGGGTTTGGAGCTTCTTTCTCTATTTTTATTTATAGAATTATTTATAGATATAATTTGTTTTTAAGAAAGTAGTCATTTTTTAGGTTTATACTTGCACATCACTTAATAGATTATGCTTAGAGACATTTAATTAAAAACCAAATTAAAGGATCAACTTTTGACATGTTCTTAATTGCGCATATTAAAAAGATAGGAAGAAAAAAGAAAATTGATTGCTAAGTTGTTAGTCCAATAGATTCAGCATCTTAGGCTCACTTTAGAAAAAACTAAAAAAATCATCTGGAACTTGTTAACTTGCTCGCATAATAGAGAAAGTGAGATTGCAAACTAGAGATTACTGTGGAAAAATGACCTGTTAAGTATTATAACTACACTGTACAATTGTAGTCAGATATTTCGCATCAAATTTTTGATGCCATTGCCAATGATCGACAATGTTTTATTGGTTTTTCTTGCGTTTTACGAGTTAATAGTTTGTGTTGAGTGTGCATGGATGTGGAAGTATAGATACAGGAAGTTAAAAATGACCAGAGGAGTATAAAGAGTTACTACAGAAACTAGGGAGCCAAGTCCCTTGGTTTTGCCACCAAACAGTGGCCAGAGCCGTCATTTGGCGGCAAGTAAGTGTCTCCATTTTTTCTCCTTTTTTTGTAATTTGCATTTCTGATTTTATAGGAAAAAATAAATATATAAAAATTGTAGGAATATCATATTTTAGTTTATTATATTTCTTCCATTTTTCATCTCACCATACCTCTTCCAACACTTCTTGCATTAGTTTTAGAAAAACTCAAGCACTCATCCACATATGTTAGTTCATGCCACATTGGATCCGTGATCAATTTGGTCGAGTCATGAGATCAGATTTCATTATGGGTGATAAGATGAACTAACCGATTCCGATCCTTCAGGATAAATGTTACCCTTTGTGTGTATCATTACCATCGTGCATAAAACTTCCACAAGTAGTAGGTAATAATTATGAATTGAAATCACAGTATATCAACATGCTTCCCAAGTTTATTGGATCTAATTCTGAGAATGCCTACTTTTTTATCAGTAAATTTTAAGAAGTGTGCAATGATCAAACTGCAACATTTATCGAAGAATACAATAAAGCTCCATTTCATCCTGTTTGCCATCAAAGATAATGCTAAGAAATGGTTACATAGTATGCATACTGATTCAATCACTATTTGGGATGAGTTTGTGAGAGTATTTCTTAAGAAGTACTATCCCATACGCAAGACGACTAATATATGAAATGCCATTAAACAGTTCCATCAAATTTAGGAAGAACCCTTCTAGAAGTATTTGGAACGATTAAAGAACTTACTAGCTCATGCCCCACCATGCGATAAAAAAATGGCAGTTGTGTCAAATCGTATACAAAGGACTCAATTACAGTTCTGAAACTCTTCTTGAGTCCACATGTAGGGGGAATTTATTAGAAAAAAAATGAGGATGAAGCATGGGAATTCTTAGAAGAACTATCATAGAAAACTATGTAGCTGGATAATTCTACTGAGAAGCCGAATGCATTGACTTCTGCAAATAAGGGCGAGATCCATAGCATCGATAGCTCTATTACTGTCGAAGCTAAGATTGTGACCCTTATGAAGATAATCGAGCATTGAAAACTCTTAGTGCTCCATAGGCGTGTCAAGTCAATCAATTATATACTCCCACATGCTTCAATGACAGAACTCTGAATCATGTTATGAAGAAGTGTCAACTATTTAGGTCTGATATTTGAACAGGCTAATGCCTTATACCCACAACCCATGAACTATCCATATGCTCCTATATACAATCTGGGTTGGAGGAACCATCCAAATCTTTCTAGAGTCAGGGGTAATATTAGGAAGCCCCCAACTCCAACATGCAGGCTCCATCCACTGGTGAATTCTCGGGACCAAATGTAATCTATCAACACCCAAATGTTACGAATTATGGGAATAATCAGAATAGACCACCTGTACATAATCAGTCATTTTTACAACATGGGTCTAACAATAATCATGAAAAGTGACTGTTGTCACTTGAGAAGAACGTCAAAATTTTTCTCAAATATTCATCCAACCTTGATATGCTCATACAAAATCTTATGAAAGTGTCAATTGATTTTATTTAAAAAACAAATCAGCACCTGCTCATGAACTCTTAGTCTATTAAAAACTTAGAGTAGCAGGTTGGACAGTTAGTGAGTCAAATGAGTGAATGTGGCAAGAATATTTTTCCAAATCAACCCTTAACAAATCCAAATGTCAGCTCCTCTAACTACAACTAGTCGCATGTCAACCAAATTAATGCCATTCACATGCTTCGATTTGGCTAGCAGATTAACAACCAAGTAGCCATACTACTTGATTTCACTCTTAGTGTATTTTCTAATTTCATGATTCCATTATTACTTCATATTCCTCCATCATTATCACAATCATCTCACGACTCACCTACTAGCAAGATAGAGGAGTTGGACTTCTCAAAATCTGATCCTTCTATTTACCATATTCCTAAGCCTAAGGCTCACTATCCAAATCGGTTAAAAAAAAATTCTCCTAAGGTCGAGTACATTCTTGAATTATTCAAGCAAATAACAGTCAATGTTTCTCTTCTCGATGCAATCCAACAAGTACCTACTTATGCAAAATTCTTAAAAGATTTATGCATGAAGAAGAGAATAACAAATGTTTGAAATAAAGTCTTTCTAACTGCTAACATCACTAATATAGTTTCTCAGTCAGTACCTGTGAAGTAAAAAGACCTTGAAACTTCTACTATTTCATGCCTTATAGGAAGTACAGTGATTGAAAGAGCCTTACTGAATTTATGAGCAAGTGTCAACTTGTTACTTTATTCAGTATACTAACAATTAGGACTGGACGAGTTGAGACATACTAAGATTACGTTATAACTAGCTGATAGGTCTATGAAGAAGCCTATGGAAGAGATTGAGAATGTTTTGATTAAGATTGGACAATTTATTTTTCCGATCAATTTCATAGTTCTTGATAATCAACCAGTAGCGAATCTATAATACCATATCCCCATTATTCTGCGACGATTATTCATAACCACTTCTAACGCTATTATTAATTGCCGGAGTTGATGAGACTCTCCTTTGAAAATATAACAATTGACATGAATATATTCAATCAAGGGCGCCAACCAACTTACCCATATGTGATGCCCCAAATCACACCGGTGGGCCTGAGTGTGTGTCCGAATAATGGATAGGATGTCACAGGTGGGCACTCTCAATATCGGAGTGTACGAGACCAATTTTTCTTTTACAAACAATCATAGGTAAGAGATATGGAGCATAAATACAAGATATAAACCATCGGTTTGAATCTATCTGCCATAACATCATGGCATAAATATGGCAATATCCAAAAAAAGATATATGGAAATGATAAGCAATATAATCACCAACGATTGCACATGTAGAGTCAAGTACGATATCTGACTAAAGCAACATAAATACTAAATATATACAAGAATGTCCATATAACATGGATAGAACTCGGAAGTGGGATTCATATGCATGTAAAAACCAAAATGATAAATATATAAAAAGGATGAAAGTCTTACAAGAAGGTGACTAGTGGCGCTCGACCTACTCATACAAATATGAATCCTCGAGGTGTGGGTCCTCCTCCTCTGTTACTGCTGACTCAGTTAGTAGACATAGAGTATGATAATTTCAGGAGTCAGAATCCAAATAAAAAAACAGACCCAAGCTCATGCAATTTTATGGGAATCATATAAAGATATGTATGGGACATGCTAGTAAGAAAATAATATAAAGAGGTATGCATATGAATCTTAAAATATATTAAATATAACATTAATCAAGATGTACGTGGTACATATAGTATAATATTATCAAGCAATAATATATGCCAAATATTAAAAGAATCATGTGGCACATGATATGCATAAGAAAACTTGAATTATGAAGCAATTGGTGTACATAGCATAATATGATCACGCAAATAGATACAAATTCTATCATATTAGTTTGAAACTGAATAGTAGGAATTTCGTGTGTTCTACAAGTGTACTACGCATGGCCGGTACCACGGTCCAAACCCAGCCATTACGTTCTAGATCGCCGCTAGACGTAATGATTATCTCGAGCATATCTGGGATCACGACCCAAATATCGGTCTTCACATGAACTGGTAGTGCCGCTAGGCACATTGAATACCCCGTACATACCTGGGACCATGGCTCAAACACTGATCTCCACACGAACTAGAAGTGCAACTAGGCACATTGGATATTCCATACATACTCGGAATCATAATCCAAACACCAATTTCCGTACGAACCAGTAGTGCCGCTAGGCACTATTTGGAAACCGATAGGGTAATATACAAATCAGTAGATGCATTCAAGACAGAACAGACAGAACAGGTAGAATAAACAGAACAGGCAGAACAGATAAAATAGACAAAACAGGTAGAACAGACAGAATAGACAGAATAAATAGAATTAGAACTCATACAATACGTGTTGTATTTCACCATTCTTTTTTTCTATATTCACAATGTAATAAACACTAAGCATCAGTGTGACATATATAATAAGGATACATATATTAATAGCCACGTGAATATAAAATGATATGCACAGTAACATTGGCCGGTATAAGAGTAATACCGATAGGTACAAAAATTACATGATATGTTCGCGTGCATGAGGTATTATGTAACAACCACTTTTTTATGCATTTATTCTTTTATACTTCTTCTAAAAAAAATAATAAAATAAAATTTTAAAAAAATATTTTTTTTTTATAAAATCATATCTAATTTGATGAGATTCTAAAAAGGTGGTTGAGTCTAAACCAAATTCTTAGATTTACCCTTATCTAGGAATTAGTTATTTGAATCCTCAACTAATAAGATTCTATCTTAACCATCTAACCTCCTATAATTAAATAAAAATAAAATCCCCTCCCCTCTTCTGGAACGTAGAGAATTTTAGAATGTACGGGAGGAAGAGAGAAAGGAATGAAGAAAAGTAAAAGGAGGAAAGAAGAAATTCAGGCAAAAGTGAGTCTTTAACTCACTATAATATGCTAATAAACATGTTTAATTCTATATAATTAAAGTGTTTATTTCTTTTCTTTGTATATTCTCTCTTAAGGAAATTGTTTTAGATTAAATATCTATTTCGTAAAGAGATAACGGATTTTATATATATATATATATATATATATATATAGAGAGAGAGAGAGAGAGAGAGAGAGAGAGAGAGAGAGAGAATCTGCAGCAGAGAAACTGAAAACAAAACCATAGAAACATGCCCTGTTCAATGATATTTCAGTGCCTTTTTTCTGTTTATTTTTGGTTCTATTATTAATGGCCTAAGGCGGAAGCTGACACAAGGTGGAGAATAAGATTGAAGCTCCTGCATGTTTGAAGGTAAAAAAAATGAGGTCGTGGAGCACCCTATCGAGTATATTCCAATGTGTTTGGGCTCACGGGTACAAACTAAGTTGGGAATTGTAAAATTTGGCTCACATCCAGTTAAGCCCAAGTGAAGGGTGTATGGAGTAAGGTTTAAGGGTGTATGGAGTAAGGTTTAGTCCTGTAATGTAATGAAGATTGGAAATTTAGTGCTTAATGTGGTGGGGGTCAAATACATAACAAGGTTAACTTTTTATTGCAACAATATTTAAATAAAAGATTGTGAGCATTCATTAAAATATCAGATAGTTGTACTTAAGTATGCTAGATATATTTTACAGAACAATGTCAATTGGGTGAATAATTAAGTTATGGCCTTATTCTTATCCTAGGAAAAAGGATTGACTATGTTGCATTGATTTTATGCTGTCTTGAAGTGATAGTGTATGTACAATTATTGCATAATGGGTGAATCGAATTAGGGCCTTCAAGTTCAGAGCAACATGGTAACTATGACTAGCTATTTTGATAGCTGGCCCGTATGCAGATATGTCTTAGAAACTTGTAGCACTTATTTAGTTCAGAATATTTTTCTCTCACTTCTTTTAAGTAGTTGGAACTTTTCTTCAATTCAGTTAGTATACTTCATTTTGTCTGGAATTAGAACATCCTAAAAAGACCATTCATGCTTAAATAAATTCTTCTTGTTATGGGTAGGATGAGTGCTGCGAAAATAGGCTTTGTAATTATTTGGATAACAATATAATTTTTCTTTTCCTTTTGTGTTTTGTGGATACATGACTTTAGCATGTTACTGGTTGACTTAATATATCTTTCTCCATGATGCTATTAATTTCCCTTGCTTGTGCAATCTTAGCACTGATGGTATGTGAATAGTGCCCACAAGAGTTGAATGTTGAAACAAAAGGGAAGAAGGAAGCTAAAGACTATTTAGTTTAAACTCAGATTAAAAAAATGCTCATTAGTAGGGACCCTTGTTCTTATTCCTTTGAATTGAGAAACTAGAAAAGTACAACTAATGTTAATGGTAATAAATTCACTCAAGACTTATGCTTAAATGAATGTAATTTCACAAACTCAAGGAGTTAGGACTCAGGAAAAGAGTTTTTAATGTTTTTTTTTAAGATGAAAAATTTATTGGCTTATACATAATATATATCAATTGTTCGTGTGAAATGTAAGCAAGTTCAAAGTACCACCATAATAATTATTATGACTGATATTGTCAACATAGGGTTATCACCTTTCATTTTGCTTGTTGTTGTACATTGTTCTTTTAATGTTATCGTTGCTGCTACTGAATATTGAAATCTAATAAGGACTACCAATCCATTGAACTAAACTTGAACAACCAATACTGAATTGATACACAGTGGGGTTTTGGGAAAAATTAGGGTTCATATAAATTTTAATTGCTAGACGTAACTGTGCTACTATTTTCCATTTTGGAAGGATCGGGATAGGCTTCGATCATTACTGCACTACTATTTCCCTTTATAGGAGGATCAGAATAGACTCCAATCATTACTGCGTCACTATTTCCCTTTTTTGGAAGGATCGGGATAATCTCTGATCAAGTTACTGTTCCGTTTTCTTCGGGGTAGACAGGATTGCGTCCTGACCAACCAAGTTCATATTTTCTTAAATTTTTAAATACCGTAATTAAAATATGTCAACTAAAAAAGAAAAAAACTAATGAAAACATCACAAAACATTTGTATATGAGATTGCCCACCTTTTATTTGCAATGACTGTTCATGATACTGAGACATTATTATTTTTTTGTGTTTTACTATTTATCACTGGATTGCTTTACTGACGATCCTGGTTATGCATGACCAGATGCAGACATTTATCAAGAGGTAGATCCACTAGAAATAGAACAGGATGTGACAAAGTTTAAGGAACATGCAGATCTACAGGAGTGATGAATTTTTTTTAGTTCATTTAGTTCTATGTGAGACATTTCTTTTATTCAGAGATAATTTTATCGTAGTGACATTTTATTGGTTTTATTTATTGGAAACTTATTATTACCTTGGTTGGAAAAAATTATCGTTTATTGCTATTCGTTATTCATATTCTATTATGTTGTATCTGTAATGTTTTTTTAGATTTGTCAAGTTGTCATTCGATGCTGAACGCCTTAGCTATCCACACTATGGATAGTGGGGCGTTACATATCATTTCCAAGCTAAAATAACATGTACAAGTAATAACAAGTATAACTAAGCATATATACATGTATATCTTATTACTAGTCAAGTAGTATATGCACGAATAATACATATATGCCTAAACATGAGCTATAACAGGTTAGGATTCACCTATACAGAGGATAATAAGAGTGATTTGATATGTATACATGTGTATCATATCATAATTTAAGCGGAGCATTTACAGACGTAATATATATGCATATGTTGCTGCAGTTCAGCAAACAGCCAAATTTCTGGGTCCTGTTTGACTAGCACAAAATGCAATTAGAAGTTAAGATTTGGTATTAATTATCTTTTAAATGAATATAAAATGAACTTAATTGGAGTTTTAGAACAAGGGTTATGGTTATTTTACAATGGGCATGCTACTATTGCTGTAGACCTGGTATAGCTAAGAATTTCATATTATTTCTGACTAAGATAGAATTAAAATTATATGCAAGGATCTTTATTAATTCTAGATAATTCAATTAGTTATCTAATAAAACTTGAATGAACTCAATTGGAGTTTCAGAGCAAAAGTTATGACAACTTTACTATAAACATGGTGCTGCTAAACTACAAACCTGGTACGATAGTAAGTGATGAAATTTCATACTATTTTTGAGTAGGTAAAAGGCTAAATTAGCATCCACTATGGTTGTATAAATTGTACTTTGGTGAATCATTTTTGTAATGGCACTGGAGTAAGGTCAATCAAAATAAAAGTGCAAAAGTTATAGAAGTTCAAAAATAGACTGTTATGTATGTATGGGTACGAATACAGTTTGTGCACACCTAACATGCATGGTGTGACACGTGGGAAAAAAACTCAACATAAATACAAGTTAAAACAACTATAATTTAAAATTTGAGTTAATGTTACATCTAATATCATATTTAAGGAGACCTAATTAAAAATCACGAGTTTAAAAGATTTGAAAATGTATTCTTATCTCTAGTTGAACCCAAATCGGAAAAGATCAGATATTGATGCAATTACTCCTGAAAAGTTAAGAAATTTTCCAAGAATCACTCTATAAAATAAGAGAAATTGCTGGAGAATGTTTTCTACATTAGTGGAGAAGTTTAGAATTAATTTGAAGAAGTTAAATTCAAGAATAAAGCTCTTATAACAACAGAGTGGATTTTCAATTCATTATAAGGCTAAATATTTAGTGATTGATTTCAGAAAAATAGAGAGGAAATTAGAATTTAACGTATGAAGAGAAAATGAACAGTATAGCAAGAGAAAGAAGCGTGATTTTTTTATATTTTTATGAATTTATTTCGGGAGTAAAACAGCTAGTGCAATATGAGTATGTTGTTATATTAAAAACATTTAAAGTTCATCTTAATTACAAATTTGACATTAGGTTAATTCACATTCAAATTTGGTCAAGGATGGCTACTGACCTTCTTGAGATAAATTTGGAGTTGGTAGGAGGTTAAAATTGGGATTCATAATTTTATTTAATTATTTTAATCAGGTATTTGTTCAAAAATTGGTCGTTCCGAAATAATTAAAGATAAATATAAAAAAATATAAAATAATAAGATAAATGGTCCTCGCTCTACAGAATCTGAATTTGAAGACTAAATTAAAAGATATAACTCAATTTACTTAGCATCCATTTGTATCAATATTCGGATTCTCGAACCGATACGGATGATATGAAATAAATCGATAGACGAGCTTAAGGATTAGGGTCATTACATTCTATCCACCTAATAAAAAAATTTCATCATCAAAATTTAAAGTAAGAATGGAAGATAACAATAAGGTAGATAGTGAATCCTTAATAGTTTAATAATGAGTTTAAATTATAGAGTGGTCCACATATCTTCTGGATACTCAGATAAGCAGAGGAAGTGAACATAACGTATAAGTATAGCTTTGTTTTAATTGGATATTTAAATGCATTTGCAGGTCCTATGCTACCTTGTATCCACCATATGATCCTAGATATTATCATTTTGGGGTTCTTATATATACTATTTGATAAGATATGTATCGGTATCAAGGCAAATATGATGATTAGCGAGAAATTCCTAACAATAAAATCATAAGCATATATTGCTCATAGAAAACAAAGATGGAATCAGAATCGATAATAAAGGATATGATACAAAACAAGATAAGAAAATAAGGAAATATTAATAGATATTATTTGCATGTATGTGACATAATTCTAAGGATACGGGTCAAATGATAAAAATAACGGCTGCTCTGATACCATTCTATAACACCCTAAATCACACTAGTAGACCTGAGTGTATCCCAATAATGGACAAAGTGTCACCTGCGGGCACTCTCAATACTAGAGTGCACGAGGCCATTTTTTTTCTTTTCAAACAATCACAGGCAAGTGATATGGAGCATGAATACGGGATATAAACTACATGTCTGAATCTATCTACCACAACATCATAGGCATAAATATAGTAATATACAAAAATAAATATATAGAAATGATAAGTAATATGTACACTAAAAGTTGATCAAGTAGAGTCAAGTATTATATCTAAACAAAACAATATAAATACTAATTATATACAAGAGTGTCTGGATACTACGGATAGAATTAGAAAGTAGGATACATATGCATGTAAAAGACAAAATTATAAATACACAAAAAAAAATGAAAATCTTACAAGAAACCGGCTACTGGCACTTAGCCTACTCTTGAAAATATGAATTCTCGAGCTGTGGATCTCCTCCTCTGCTATCGCTACCTCGGCTGGTAGACCTGAGTGTATTGTGCATGCCTAGTACCATGTCAAAACTAAGCCATCACGTAACAGATCACTGCTATGCGCATTGATTATCCCGTACATACTTGGGATCATGGTCCAAACACTGGTCTCCATACAAATCGGTAGTGTCGTTGGGCACACTAAATAACCGGTATACACCCAAAATTACAACACAAATACCAATCTCCATGCAAACAGTAGTGCTGCTAGGCACACTGGATATCCTGTATGTACCCGAAATTAAGGCCCAAACACCGATTTCCATACAAACTAGTAGTGCCTGTTAGACACAACTAGGAAATCAATAGTGCCAGAATACAAATCGGCAGAAGCATTCCAGACAAAACAAATAGAATAGATAGAATAGACAAAACAAGCAGATCAGATAGAATGGACAGAACAGGCAGAATAGGCAATAGAACAGACAAAGCTAGAACTCCCAAAATATGTATTTTATTCCACCATTCATTTTCTCCATACTCACAATATAATATATGTTAAGTATTAGTGTGACATATGCAATAAGGGGACATATACCAATAGCCACGTCAATATAAAATGACATGCATAACACTATTGGCAGATACAAGAGTAATGTCGATAGGTACAAGAGTTACAGGATATTTTCACGTGCATGAGATATAATTTGAAGCTAAAATAATATGTACAAATAATAACAAGTATACAAGCATGTGTACATATATATCATATCACAAGCCAAGTGGTATATGCACAAATATAACATGCATGCTTAAACATGAGTTATAACAGGTAGGAACTCACTTTATACAAGGGATACAAGAGTGATTTGATATGTGTACATGTGTATCATATAATAAGTCAAGTGGAACATTCACGGTCATAACATATATCCTTAAGTTACTGAAGTTCGGCGGACAGTAAGATTTTTGGGTCTTGTTTGACTAGTGTAAAATGGAATTAGAAGTTGAGATTTGGTACAGTTATAAAAAATTTAATTATATTTCTAATGAATCTTAAATGAGCTTAATCTGGGTTCTATTTTAAGAGTTATGGTTATTTTATAATAGACATGCTACTGCTGCTATAGACCTTTGACAGCTGAGACTTCCAGATTATTTTTGACCAAGATATAATTAAATGTATAGCCTAAAATCTTTATTAGTTCTAGATAATTCAATTAACTATCCAATAAAATTTGAATAAACTCAATTGGAGTGATTTGTTGTAGTTGGATGAATTGTAACTTAGTGAATCATCTTTCTAATGGAATTAGAATAAAGTCAATCGAATTTAAAATATAAAAGTTATAGCAATTCAAAAATAGACTGTGATGTATGTACGGACAACATCATAGTTTGGGCACACCTAAAATGCACGGCATGACATGTATAATGAAACTCAACATAAAAACAAGTTAGAGCATTTATAATTTGGAAATTGAGTTAATATCACATATAATATCATATTTAAGGAGATTTAATTAAAAATTACAAGTTTAAAGGATTTGAGAGTGTATTCTTGCCTCTAGTTGAGTCCAAATCGAAAAAGATCCGATATTTATGCGATCCAAGAATCACTCTAGAAAATAAGGGTAGATGCTGGAGATCCCACATTGGTGGACAAATTTAGAGTTGATTTGAAAACGTTAAACTTAAGGATAAAACTCTTATAATAATAGAGTGGATTTTCAGCCACTCTAAGGTTGAATATTTATCGACTTATTTTAGGAAAATGAAGAGGGGATTAGGGTTTGAGGTCTAAAGAAAAAAATGAAGAGGAGAATGAGAGGAAGAAGTTTGATTTTTTCCAGATTTTTCTGAATTTATTTCGAGGGTCAAACAGGTAGTGAAAAGTAAGTATACTGCTACATTAAAAATTCTTAAACTTCATCTTAATTATAAGTTTGACATTGGGTCAATTCCTATTCAAATTTGGTCAAAGATGGCTATTAGGCTTCTAGAGATAAATTTAGAGTTGGTAAGAGGTTAAAATTAGAATTTATGATTTAATTTGATTATTTTAATCGGATATTTGCCCAAAAATTAGCCGATCTTAATAATTTAAGAAAATATGAAAAAAAAATGCAAAATAATAAGATAGGTGGTCTCGTCCTGCAAAATTTGAAATTAAATATTAGATTGAAAGATATAACTTAATTTACTCAATATCCGTTCGTATTTCTTGAGCCAATACAGATGATACTGAATAAATCGATAGACGGGCATAAGATTAGGGTCGTTACACCACATATGAGTCCCCAGATTTGAATATGATCCAAAGATTATCCAGTAAGCATCTAGAGGAGAAATTCTTTGATGAGCTGGATAGTTTAGTTAATGAGAGCTTATTCTAAGATATGATCGATGAGTCATCTAATTATATTTGTTTCATATGACGGGAATTTTCACCAGAGCCATTGACGACTGAACCACAAGTTGAGTTATGACCTTCTATTGAGCATTCATCTAAGTTTGAGATGAAGACCCTTCCGAGTCACCTCATATGCTTTCTTAGGAGAACACAATATACTACTAGTCATTATCTCTGCAGGTTTGACTAAGACTCAGAAAGAAGCATTTTTCTTAGTGTTGAAAACATATAGGGAAGCTATAGGCTAGAGTATGACCAATATTAAGGGGATTAGTCTATCTATAGTGCAGCGTAGAATTATTTACTAGATAATGCAAACCTACAAGAGATCCTTAGTATAGGTTGAATCCAGTAATGAAGGAAACTGTGAGGGAAGATATTCTTTAATGCCTTGATAATGGGATCATCTATCCTATCTCTGATAGTGCATGGGTGAGTCTGGTTCAAGTAGTGGCTGAGAAGTCTGGAATTACTGTAGTTAAGAACGACACAAATGAGCTCATCCCAACACGTATGTAGATAGGATGTCGAGTTTATATCGATTATAGGAAGCTGAATGCTGCAACTAGAAGGATGACTTCCTCTTACCTTTAATTGATCAGATGTTTAAATGGTTGGCCGGACATGAGTTCTATTATTTTCTAGATGGATACTCCAGTTACAACAAAATTTCCATTACTCCTAGGGATCAGGAGAAGACTATATTCACATGTCCAGTTGGCATCTTTGCATGTAGACACATGCCCTTTGAGTTATGCAATGCGCCTGTGACATTCCAAAGATGTATGGTGAGTATTTTTTTTGACATGGTTGAATGATTTCTAAAGATCTTCATAGATGACTTCTCCATCTTTGGATATTCATTTTTTTAGAGATCTTCATAGATAACTTTTCTATCTCTGGAGATTCATTATAAGAGTGTCTACAGCATTTAGAGTTAGTTCTCATGCATTGTCATAATAAACACTTGACACTCAATTAGGAGAAACATCATTTCATAGTCAAAAATGGCATAGTGCGAGGGTATGTCATCTCAAAGAATGGCACCAAGATTGACAAAGCCAAGGTGGAATTAATCACAAATCTTCCACCTTTGTAATCAGTAAAAGATATATGATCTTTCCTTGGCCATGCCAGATTCTATAGACGATTCATCAAAAACTTTAGTAAAACTGTTAGGTCTTTGACATATCTACTGCCAAGGATATACTATACAATTTCACACCCAATTGTCTTAGAACCTTTGAGCAGCTAAAGAAGGAACTTATCACCACTCCCATCATTCATGCGTCAGACTAGAGTCCTTTCGAGCTTATGTGTGACAATTTGATTATGCTATCGATGTTGTCCCTAGACAAATATTGATAAGCAACCATATGTGATTATTACGCAAGTAGGATACTCAATGACCCCCAGGAACTACTTTACCTCAGGAAAAGAGCTACTGGCAGTCATCTTTGTGCTTCAAAAGTTTCGTTCCTAATTGATTGGATAAGTGTATACTGACCATGCCGCTTTGAAATATTTGTTGACCAAGAAAACATAAAAACAAGGCTCATTCAATGGATCCTCTTGTTACAAGAGTTTGATCTTGAGATTCTATATAAGAAAGATGTTAATAATCTAGCACTATCTTGTGACAACAAAGATTCATCTCATTTGTCCGAATAGGACTGAAATAGATTTCTGTCTCAAACAAAATTCTTTTATTGGGATGAATCTTATTTGTTCAAATATTGTCCATACCAAATCATGCACCGATGCATACCTGATGATAAGATACAAAATGTTCTCTCTTTTTTTCATGATCTTACTTGTGGAGGACACTTTAGTCCTAGGAAAATGGCTGAAAAGGTATTATATATTGGCCAACTCTTTTAGAGATGTTGTAGAATATTACAAGACGTGCACATGATATCAATTTGTAGGCAAGTTTTCATGGTGCAACATGATACCTCGGCAAACTATCCTTGAGGTTGAGATATTTTATGTAATTTATGGGACTGTTACCCAACTCATTTGGAAGCCAATATATATTGGTTACTGTCGATTATGTTTCCAAATGGGTTGAGGTTTTGCTACTAAATCGAGTGACAACAAATTTGTTGTCAAGTTATGCAAAAAAAAAGTAATTATTTTTCTTGATTTGGCATTTCTTGAGCGATAATTAGCGATAATGGGACTCACTTTACTAACTGGTCATTTTCGGTGCTTATGCAAAAATATTCCGTTACCCATAAGTTAGCTATACTATCTCATCCACAAACTAATGGGCAAGTGAAAGTTTCCAATTACTAAATAAAACTGATATTGGAGAATATGGTGCAACATAATAGAATAGATTAGTCATGTAAATTGATAGACGCATTATGGGCTTACTATATTGCTTACAAGACCAATCTAGATATGTCTCTATATCATTTGATTTTTTGGAAAAGAGTGTCATTTGCCTATGGAGCTTGAGCATATGGCTAGATGGGCTATAAAGTTTTTTAAATTTCAAGCAAGAAAAAACCAGCGAGCAGCAGAGGTTGCAACTTAATGAATTAGACAAGATTAGGAGGGACGCATGTGATAGAACCAAGATTTATAAAGTGAAATCTAAAGTGTTTCATGACTATGCAATTATTCACAAGTCATTTACACTGGAACAAAAAGTTCTTTTATATAATTCAAGGCTAAATTTATTCTCTGAAAAGTTGAGGTTTCGATATAGTGGACCTGTAACGCCCTCGTTTTTTAGTTGCTTCTGAAAAAAGAGAAAAGCAGTGCTCTAAATAACATGTCTAAAACTAAAAAGATTCCATTTGTATAAGGAGTTAATTACATAAGATCGCACTGCTCTAAATATAAACACAAAAGAATCAAAAGAGAAAAGCAGTGCCCAAATAAAAGAAAATATAAACAAAATATACAAAGATCTCCACAATGTACTTTACTGCTTACTATCGCTCCATCTGATCAATGAAGTATGGGGCTTTAGTTGAGATTAGTTCTCCTTCTTTGCCTTCTAAATCTGGGTTCAAAACTCAAGAGATTAAATCTAGCAAGTAATACAAGTAAAAAAGATATGTGTACTATCACAATACTAGAGATAAAGGATATGTGAATAAATTGTGTTGGTGTTAAACGTGTCACGTGAATAATGAATAATAAAATAGAAAGACTGTATATGTCATTTGCAAATAGTAGGTAAATATAATGTAAAAATGATAAGTCTAGGTCATGTTCTTATTAGCATTTGAAACTAAATGATGGATAAGATGGCATGCAGTTTTTCGTATTATAGAAGTGCCCGTACATACTTGGGACTCGGTCCAAAGCCATGACGCTGAACCATAATGCAACACTAAGTGCTACTAGACAAATCCCGTACTATAAAATAGTAACGGATGTCACCCTATAAGGACTCATGTATCAAGCTGTGGCTTAGTTCTACACGGTACTGCTGCAGTATAAGTTTTCAGTACCTAACAAGAAATAGCTATCATAATTCTCATACGATACGGTTCTTATCTATCATGTAGTTTATTCTAAGTTCCATATCAATAATACACAATATACATGAACCAATAGAAATATATGACTTGCCAAGTCAAACTGTTTACATGTCCTTTTAAAAGAAACAAAGATCCAAGAATTAAGATTTAGGACCATATACACGTATCGCGAGAATACTCTATTTTCGTATGATCAAGATATATGAAATTTGTTATCATGTTCTTGTGAATGACCATCTCATTGTGTATCATTCAAATAATTCATTCAAATATATCATGCATTGGGTTCAAGTATATATACCATGTATTACGCGTCATATATCACATAAGCAAAGGACTATCGAAAGTGGGTTAGATCATGTTTACCTTCTTCCTACTTGGGGTTTTTTTTTCTAGTTAATATCAGACTTACTTGAGTTTTATTTGTCAATAGGAGTTTGAACAAAAAATAGCAAGAAAAATACACATGGCATGTTTTGAGTAGGTTGAAAAAGATTTTTCATTAATATCTTGTTTTGCACGTTGTAAACTTGAATCCTATGCACGGGGCATATAAGAACCTTTTTTTGGGCAAAAATATGATTTAAATTGTGTTTCTTTACTGATAGGTGTAATAAGGTCAATTTTAGCCCTATGCCCACACATACACTTTCTCCAAACAACCAAACAGCTAAAACAACATCAGTAAACTTAATATCCCAACTTGTCTACCATCATTTAGTGAATACTATTTTCTATTGATATGGACCATTTCCCTAGTCAAATAAACTACCACCATATTCATCCTAATTGACACCTTCCAAGTTTAATTATGCCTCCCTCAACTGTGCAGTGCTCCATTAACTATGATCCCACTACTTCTCCTGACTAGTAACTAGCACACCTTTTTTTTTATTATTATTTTTTTTTTTGTTGCACATGCTCAACCATTTCAATTGTTTTTCTCTTATTTTCATTAGCCTCTACCATATTTGTCTTAATTGCTTCCATCCAAGTGTAGTTAGCCCATCTTCTGTCCTTGGCACTCATTAACTTGGTTCCTGTTATTTCTTCTAACTAGTACACTTATTAGCCTCAAATGTACATGCCAAAACCAGCATACATATTATGTTATAAATTATAAAATATGAGATTGTAAATCCCATTTGTGAATTAATACTCCAAAGTATAAACCGAGTATATTCATAAAATAGTAGTCCAAAATATGAGCCGAGCATAAAATAAAATAAATTATGTACATAAAATTTAAATTAAAATAAATATTCCGAGAAAGGAACAAAAAAATTGCAGCATTAGTTACCTTTATTTTATCTCGATTCCTCGATTCAATTTCTTTTTCTTTTTTCCCTTTCCTTTTTCTTCTCTTCTTTTTTTTCTCTGAAGGGTGGCCTGATCAGATCAACTCTAATGGGAGTTTGAAATGATCAAATTAGTTGATTGCTAGAATATATATATCGATGAAACAAGACCAACCTTCGTCTACCTGAACTGGAAACCCTATTCATACATTTTTACCACCTGTACATCCCTCTGCCCCCATTATGTGCTGGTGACAACACAGCAGGGGAGCGCCGCCTCATAAGTGAGGTATTGTGTTGTTGTTCATTTATTTATTTATTTATTTAATAATTTAATAATTTTGATTCCGTATAGCATTCTCTAAATGCTATCAAATTAATGCAGGCGTTGTGCTCAATGAGAGGAGTACTAGAAAATTATCAGTTTACTGTTCGATGTCCAGAATAAAAGAACTAAAATTTTGAAATAATTATAAAGATAATTTAATATTATTAAATTAACAAATTTGGGAATATTTTTCGGTTTTACAAGGAAAATTTTTAAAAATTATAAATATTAAAAAAGTACTAACCGCAAAGACCGGATGTCATTTAGACTTGCGGATTTAAAGTTATATCCACCAAAAGTTATTTCGGTGTCTAAAATTAATTTCGGTAATCTTACTTGGTATGATCGGACTCAAAAGAGAAATATAGGTAGCATAAATTTTGGAATATTATATCCTACCCACCTAACAAAAAAAATTCATCCTCGAAATTTGTAATTAAAAGAGATGACAGTATACGCGAGTATGTACTGATATAAAAAAAATTTAATTAACATGTCGATCATAAGAAAATGTATGAATACTTTATCCTGATGTCTTCCTTAAGCTCCCAAATAGAATCTCTTGGTGATTTTGCATCCCATAAAATAAGGACCAACGATATCACTTTATTCTTCAAGACTTTCTCCCATCGGACGGTAATTGCTATGGGTTGCTTATCATAATTTAGGTCTGATCTCAAATCCACCTCGGATAGATCTACTACTTTCTGTTCTTCACCCAAGTATTTCCTCAACTATGATACATAAAATACATCATGAACAGTTTTCATCTCTAGCAGTAATGATAATCTATAAAAAAGATTTTCAATCCTTTCATTGATCTCAAATAGCTCGATGTATTTTGAACTGAGCTTTCCTTTTTTATTGAATATGATTACACCCTTCATTGGAGATATCTTAATGAATACCTTATCTCCTACTTCAAACTCTAGTGGTTTTCGGTGTTGATCTGTCCATTTCTTTCGCCTGTCTTGAACCGCCTTCATTTTTTCTCTCATAATTTTCACTTGTTCTGTTGCTTGAGTAATCAACTCTGACCCCAAAATACTTCGTTCCCTAACTTGTCCCAATACAATAGAGATTTGTATTTTCGACCATACAAGGGTTCAAATGGTGCAATTTTGATACTCTCCTGATAACTATTATTATAAGAAAATTCCACCATTTACAAATAGTTCTCCCAAGATCCACCAAATCCCAACACACATGCCTTAAGCATATCTTCAAGTATTTAGATAGTCCATTCTGATTGACCATCTATTTGGAGTTGGTAAGATGAAGACAAATCCAAATGTTTCCCAAATTATCCATCAATTTCTTCTAATAGTGTGATCTGAATTTTGTATCTCTATCTGATACAATTCAGACTGTAACTCCATGTAATCTCACCACCTCCTGCATGAATCTTCTGGCCAATATTTCTTTGACTGACCAACTCTAAATGGAGTAAAATAAGCCAACTTGGTTAGCTGGTCCACAACTACCAAAATTGTATTATTACCTCTAGTGCCCTGGGTAAGCCTGTAACAAAATCTATTGATATTTGTTCCCACTTTCACTCTAGTATTGCTAGTGGTTGGAGCAATCTAGCCGTTCTCTGATATTCAGGCCTCACTTGCTGGCAAATGAAATATCAAAATCTGACAATTTATTTCTTTATACCTGACCACCAGAAATACTGTTTCATATCCTTATACATTTTATTGCTTCCGGGATAAATGGAATATATTAATTTATGAGTTTCTTCTAAAACTCTATCTCTTACCTCCCCTTGGGCACCCATAATTTTTCTTTGAACCTAATAGCCCCATCTAAGTACATCTTCATTTCTGGTCTCTTACCTACTTCCATTTTATTCTTTAACCTCTGGAAATTTTCATCTCCAACATGACCTTGCTTAATTTGCTCTACCAATAGTGATTGTAATTATATCTCCGTAAGTTGCGTTGTCACTCTTGATAAAATTACTTCCAGTTTAAAAACTCTTTTTATTGAGTTAATCTTTCTATTACAGGTCTCCTACTCAGATCATCTGCCATCACATTAATCCTATCTGAGTGATATTTAATTTCCAAATCATAATCTGCTACTAACTCCAGCCATCGTCTCTGTCTCATATTCAGTTCTTTTTTAGTAAAAGTATACTTCAAACCTTTATGATAAGTGTATACCTCCACCCTCTGCTCTAGTAAGTAATGTCTCCAAATCTTCAAGTTATGAATCACTGCCGCTAACTCCAAGTCATAAGTCAGATAATTTCTCTCATGAGGTCTCAATTGTATTTATACAAATTCAATCACTCTTCCATTCTATATCAACACACATTCAAATCCCTGTTTTGAAGCATCATTATAGATTTTCATTCCTTCAGAATTGTGTAGAATTGCTAGTAATAGTGTTGTTGTTAGTCTCCATTTTAATGCTTCAATTATCTTATTGTATTCCTCTGTCCAGACATATTCTACTCCTTTCCTAGTCAATTTAGTCAGAGGGAATGCGATTTTTGCAAAATCTTGTACAAACTGCCTATAATACCCAACCATCCCCAGAAAACTTAGAATTTCTGACACTGATTTTGATACAGGCCAATCCATTACAGCTTCTATCTTCTTAGGGTCGACTGATACACCATCTCCAAAAACTATATGACTCAAGAAAGCAATCTTATCCAACCAAAATTTACATTTACTCAGTTTTCCATATAACTTTTATTCTTTCAGAGTCTGCAAAACTATCTTCAGATGCTCAATATGTTCTTCTATATTTTTGAACTAGATTAATATATCATCAATAAAAATCACCATAAATTTATCTAGATACTGAGCAAAAATATGGTACATCAAATTTATATATATTACTGGAGCATTAGTCACTCCAAACAGCATCACCAAGTATTCATAATGACTATGTCTAGTTCTAAATGCATTTTTTGAAATATCTTCTATTCGAATCCATACTTGATGGAATCCAGAACGAAGACCTATCCTCAAGAATACTCTTGCTCCTCCTAGTTGATCAAAAAGATCAGTTATTCTTGATAATAGATATTTATTCTTGATGGTTACGACATTCAAATTCCTATAATCCATACACAATTTTTGACTCCCATCCTTCTTTCCTGCTAATAATACTGGAGTTTCTCAAGGTGAAACACTAGATCTCACAAAACCCAACTTTATTAGCTCATCTACTTGTCTCTTAACCTCTTCTATTTCTACAACTCCCATTCGATAAGGTGGCTTACAAACTAGTTTAGCTCTATGGATAATATCAATAGTAAATTCTATTGTCCTTACTGGTGGTAGTCCAGATATCTCTTCTGAAGATATATCTAAAAATTCAGATACTACTAAGATCATTTCTTCTCCCACTTCCATGGCTTCTAAAACTCCTCCTTTTAGAGACATCTTAGATTCTGCCGGTTCTAGATATTGACTTCCACCAACAAATTCAAACCCCGAACAACCAAGAATCTGAAATTTCACTCTTTTTTTTCTACAATCTATCACCGCATGGAAGGTACTCAACCAATCCATGCCTAAGATAATTTAATATCCTCCTCCATTGATAAATAGCAAGTTGACATAAAATTCTTTATCATTAATCACTAAGGGACATAGTCTACACTTTTTATTAGTCATGATACTACCGTTTCCAGTCTTAATATCCCACTCCACACATAAGATAACAAAACAATGGAATTGCAGGAAGCAAACAAGTTAGAGATAAAATAGTGTGAAGCTCTGGAATCGAATAAAATAGTTGTCGGTGCATTGTCAACTAGAATTATACCTACTATGACTCCTCCAATGGCCTAAACTTCTTCAGCATTCATCAGTCTAACCTGTCCCTGCCTCTGTCATGTTCCTCCTTGAGCTCTAGCATAGGCTTATTGTTAGGTCTCCAAAGGTCTTTTCTTGTCCGGTTCTGGAACTCTCTGGCTAATGTTGTTGTTGGCCTAGACGTTGACTGAAATGAGACCTTGGGTACTATTGGTTGTTGAACCTTTGGACAATCACTCATTCGATGACTGGTGGATCCACATGCTAGACACAACCCTTGAGCTCTTCTACACTCTTTTAGAGTATGTCCTAGTTTTTGACAATATTTACATATTACCGAATTTTGATTTGGCATCGTCTACTTCTTTTGTTGGCGGACCATCAAACCCCTAGCCGATGGGCTTGCTCTTTGTTCAAACAAACTTTTAAATACCATCAACCTATTTTCCTTGAATACTTGTTCTAAACAACATGTTACTTCAAGTACTTCTAAGTAAGTCTTATACTTATGACCTACTAGGTGTTCTTTTAGATGAGGCCTCAGTCCTTGCTGGAACAAGTGTGCCCTTTCGTCCTCATCAGCTACCAGGGTTGGGGCGAAATGACTGAGTCTCACGAATTCTGTAGTATAGGTGTCTACAATCCGATCTCCTTATTGCAATCCTAGAAATTTTTTCCTCGTTTCCTATCTTGCTGATGCATGAAAAATCTGGTAAGAAATGTCTCTACAAACCTCTCTCAGGTTAGAGGTTCCTGGTGCTTTACTTATTTGACAAGCCACCACGTTCTAGCTATATCAGTCAACTGAATATATACTACCCCTACACGATTTTCTTTTGGAGTTTTTGCTGCTATTAGAAGATTCTCCATATCTACAATCCACTATTCAGTGTTTAGTGGTCCTTCTGTCCCAGAAAATACTGATGGCTGCAATTTTTAAAAATCCGTCATCATTCCAGTTCTTTTCGGTTCTTTAAACTGCAACATTCTTTCTAATATCATTGTCGTGGTCTATTGCGTCTGTACTACTCTTTGCACTAGGTTCCTAAGATCACAGGTCTCATCTATTGGACTTGCACTCGTATTCGTAGAATATTGGATCGACATTATTCTACAACAGATCATATAGGAATCAATAAAAGAAATTCAAGATAGATATCTCCAACAATAGGATATAACAAGTCAGGCACGATCTAGATCAAATAGATATCAAAGAATAAGGAACTATTATTAAGAATGAATCACAGACATATTCTTATGTGGCAGCATCCTATGATCTTCCATCTAAACCAAGGCTCTGATACCAACCTGTAACGTCTCCGTTTTTCAGCTGCTTCCCAAAATGAAGGACGCTACTTAAAATTTATACTAGATAACCCAATAGTCACAGAATCATTGAATGATCGTGACTATTGTCACAATCAGATGAATAAATAATATGTCTAAAACCGAAAGGATTCCATTCATACAAAGAGCTAATTACATAAGATTGGTGCACTGCTCTAAATATGAACACAAAAGAATCATAAGAGAAAAGAAATGCCCAAACAAAAAGAAATATAAACAAAATATATAAAGATTCTCCAGAAGGTACGTCACTATTTACTATCGCTCTATCTGATCAATGAAGTACGAGTCTTCAGTTGTGACTGGTTCTCCTTCTTGGCCTTCTAAATCTGGATTCAAAGCCCAGGAAATTAAACCAGCAAGTAACACAAGCAAAAAAGATATGTGTACTATCACAGTATTAGAGATAAAGGATATGCGAATAAACTGTGTTGGTGTTAACGTATCACATGAATAATGAATAATAGAATAGAAAGACTATATATGTCATTTGCAAACAGCAGTTACATAAAATGTAAAATGATAAGTCTAGGTCATGTTTGTTAGCATTTAAAACTAAATGATGGATAAAACGGTGCACAGTTTTTCGTATTGTACAAGTGCCCGCACATACCTGGGACCCGGCCCAAACTCATGGCACTGAATCATGACATACCGCTAGGTGCTGTAAGACAAACCCTGTACTATGAAACAGTAACAAACATCACCTTTATGGGGACTCATGTATCAAATTGTAGCTCAGTACCATACGGTGCTACTGCAGTATAAGTTCTTAGTACCTAACAAGAAATGGCCAACATGATCCTCATACGATACAGTTCTTATTCATCATGTAGTTTATCCCAATCCTCATGTCAATAATACACGATATACATAAACCAATGGAAATTTATGGTTTGCCAAGTCAGACTGTATACATGTCCTTCTACAAGAAACAGAGAACCAAAATTCAAGATTTAGAAGCATGTACATACGTATCATGAGGATACTTTATTTTCATATGATCAAGATGTATGAACTTTATCATTATGTTTCTATGAATGGCCATGCTGATCATGTATCAAGTATTCAAATAATTCATTCAAACACATCATTGGGTTCAAATATATATACCATGTATTACGCATCATATATCACATAAGCAAAGGACCATTGAAAGTGGGTTAGATCTTGTTTACCATTTTCCTACTTGGGGTTTTTTCTATTTGATGTCAGACTTACTTGAGTTTTATTTGTCAATAGAAGTTTGAATAGAAAATAGCAAGAAAAACACACAAGGCATGTTTTGAGTAGGTTGAAAAAGATTTTACATAAATATCTTGTTTTGTGTATTGTAAACTTGAATCCTATGCACAGAGGCATATAAACACCCTTTTTTTGGGCAAAAATATGATTTAAACTATGTTTCTCTACTAATAAGGCGTAATAAGGTTAGTTTTAGCCCTATGCCCACACATACACTTTCTCCAGACAACAAAAACGCTAAAATAACATCAGTAAACTTAATATCCCAACTTGTCTGCCATCATTTAGTGAATGCTATTTTCTGTTGATATGGACCATTTCCTTAGTCAAATAAAGTACCACCATATTCATCTTAATTGACTCCATCCAAGTTTAATTATGCCTCCCTACAGCGCTCAGTGCTCCATTAACTATGATCCCGCTACTTCTCCTGACTAGTAACTAGCACACCCTTTTATATTTTTTTTACTTTTTTCCTATCGCACATGCTCAACCATTTCAATTGTTTTTCTCTTATTTTCATTAGCCTCTACCATGTTTGTCTTAATTGCTTTTATCCAAGTTTAGTTAGCCCATCTTTTGTCCTTGGCACTCATTAACTTGGTTCTTGTTACTTCTTCTAACTCGTACACTTATTAGCCTCTAATGTACATGCCAAAACCAGCATACATATTGTGTTATAAATTATAAAATATGAGATTGTAAATCCCATTTGTGAATTAATACTCCAAAATATGAGCCGAGCATGTTCACAAAATAATAGTCTAAAATGTGAGTTGAGTATAAATAAAATAAATTACGTACATAAAATGTAAATTAAATAAACATTCCGAGAAAGGAACAAAAAAAAACTGCATTACTTACCTCTTCTTGATCTCGATTCCTTGATTCGATTTCTTTTTCTTTTTTTTCCTTTCCTTTTTCTTCTCTTCTTTTTCTTCTCTGGAGGGTGGCCTAATCATATCAACTCTAATGGGAGTTTGAAATGATCAAATAAGTTGATTGCTAAATAATATATATAGATGAAACCGGAACTGACCTTTGCCTACCTGATCTGGAAACTCTATTATACATTTTTACCATTTGTACATCCTTATGCCACTCATTATGTGCTGGCGACAACCAAACAGCGGAGTGTCGCCTCATAAGTGAGGTATTGTGTTGTTGTTCATTTATTTATTTATTTAATAATTTAATAATTTTGGTTCTGTATAATATTCTCCAAATACTACAAAATAATGCAGGTGTAGTGCTCAACCAGAGGAGTACTTGAAAATTATCAGTTTGCTGTTTCAATATTTAGAATAAAAGAATTAAAATTTCGAAATAATTAGAAAGATAATTTAATATTGTTAAGTTAGCAAATTTGGAATTTTTTTTTGGGCTTACAAGGAAAATTTCTATAAATCATAAATTTTAGAAACTATTAACTGCAAAAATCGAATGTCATTTAGAGTTATGGATTTAAACTTACGTCCAGCAAAAATTATTTCGGTGACCAAAATTGATTTTGGTAGTCTTATTAGGCACAATCAGACTCAAAAGAGGGATACAGGTAGTAAGAATTTTGGGATATTATAGGACCGTACATAGTAGGAATTGTGCACCTTCATGATGCTACTGATTTCAAGCATCCTAAAAAAGGTCAAATATTCAAAGTGAATGGACAACAATTAAATCCATCTTTAGAAACTCAAACACATGATAACATAGAGGTCGTGATACTTCACAACCCCAACTATGCATAGAGGCATGTAGTTTTATCTATAATAGATAGTGTTGTAAATTTTGTATATTATATGAATTTCTAAAGAGCTGCAAGGGTCAAAACGAAAATCTTAAGGTCTGTCGCACAATGGTAAGTACATTGGCGGGCTAGAGAGAATTATTCAATCTCTTTTAAATACCCTCACAACCCGCCATCTTCCCCATCCATTCATTCCAAAATCCTCTTTCAGATCTACAGCCGTTAACCACTCCTCAAATCCATATTGCCTAGAAGCTCCTCCCTCTCTCCATGTAGAACCTCCAAGAAGTTGGGTCCCGGAGAAGACATTCTTGTAGCCATTTAGTGGCATCTACTATTGTTCAGCAGCTAACTATTGTATTTTTCTCTCGAAACTTCAAGAAAGTTATGCGTTATTACTCTTCAAATATTAGGATCAGGATCTTGACTGATGGCTAAGTTTGTAGTTGAAAAATGCTTTAGGGATGTTTATGTGGCCTTTTATGTGTATTTTACGTCAACAATAGAAATATTGGGTTGGGACTACCTCATCTACCATCTTTCCACATCATATTATGTCCTTGATCTTGTCAAGGAACTTTATGATGGTTTTGCAAAGTCCGCCATTTCAAACAATTGCAAATTATTTAAATTAAAATAGCAAGGTCAAATAATTACCGTGCATGCAGGAACCATCTCTGCCATTACTGGTATACTCCTCCATAACGAGAATCAAATTCCATTTGTAATTGATAAGTATCTCATAAATATAGGCCCCAACTGCACAATGACACAAGATAAGAGAATCAACAGCAAAACACTATATCAAAATACACATGCTAGTTACTGTTGGATCAACCAAAATGAAATGGGGATCACACATATATCTTCATTTTATACAGCCACATTAGATTTAATTGATTGCATAATGAAACAAGACCTAAACTTCTGCATGTGCACAAAACTTCTTGACACGATCATAGATGCAAAAATGCAGTCAAAGTCTAGTTTGCCTCTACCATGTTAGATTACACAGTTATGTTGCTCATTCATGCTTGATGCAGAGTTTGATACTTATACACTCTCTTGTGTCAAAATAATTATGGAACACAAATTGGTAACTTATCATATTACTGTTCTAGAGGATTGGAATATAAACATTGCAAAGAAAAATACATATGCCATTGATTTAACACAAGAAGAGGATGATGATGTCTTTTTTGAACAAGACCTACCAAGAGACCCCAGTGGACAAATGAATATTGTCTAGCAAGGTCTTGCAAAAATTTGGTGTCGATTGAAACATATGGATTGAGGCGAGAGTTCGAGTATACGTACACGATGTGTACCTGATGATACGAATGATTCATGTATGAGGGCATATACAAGTTTAGGTGAGTGGGAGGATTTAGTGTTTTTGTATTTTCTTTCTAAGATTTTTATTTTATGTTTATTTTTATTTTTTTTAGGATTTTTAGATTTCTTTCTTTTACACTTTGGATAGTTTTTAGGGTATTAAAGAAAATTAAAAATTTGATAAATTTATTTTCTGCAATAAATTGAGCTAATTACAAATAAAAGAATAAATCTAGGTTTGAGATTTGATAGAAAAGTAGATTGGATAATACACTATATTTTTATAAAAAAATTAAAATCCAAAAAATAAATACCGCTAATGATAATTTTGAGATATATATACATCTATTTTTCACTTCAAAATGGTTTATTAGGTTAAGGATAAAAATAATAATAATTGAGTAGTTTCTCTCTCTAAATAAAAAATAAAAAATAAAATAAGAGTAAAGGGAAGAGCCTGGTATTAAAGTAATGATTCTTTATAAATAAATAAATTTCTTAAAAATTAATAAGTAGTTAGGTATTTGCACCTAAATAATTATGAATATTCACAAGAGCAATATTTTAAAGAAATAGAGTATGATCCGATAATCAAACATTTGCGCATAAACAAGTATAAATATTCCCATGAAAGGTGAAATATTCCTGAAAGTAAAAAGTGAAAAAAGAAGTAAATATATATATTTAGAGAGAAAGATGAATCATAAGTTAGAATTTGAGTCCAAAACCAAAATAAACAGCCACACATGCACGTAAATGTATAGGAGCCAAGGAATTATTTATTAGTGGTATTGAGAGATAAGATTTGAGTTTTTGATTAAAATAATAAGTGTATTTGATATGATACTTGATTTAAAAAATTGATAATCTAATGTGCTCTTGAATTTGTATAGCAATAAAATGAATTGTAGAAAATAGTAAAAAGATTTTTCTTTCTTTTGTATGAAATTTTTATTTTTCTTGATTTTTTATTATCCTTATTTTATTTTCTTTATTCTTCAATCTCCATTCTTCATAAATTTTATGGGTATATACATTATAAACCATCACGAGACATAACTCGTCCACTATAATAATTTAAGGGTTTAACGGCTTATTGTACTTGCAAAGTGCAACGGCGATTTCCTACGAAAGTGAGTTAGGATTTTTCTTTTTTTTAGGTCTAGATTTTGCTCGAAGACAACAAAAGATAGGTGTGAGGGATGTGATGAGTATCATATATTGTATATTTATATCCCTCATCTTATTTATCTTTGTATATAATAATGCTACTAAGGATTTTTAGTCTGTTTTTCAAGTAAAGCCTATTACTATAAGGATATGGCATGAAATCACAAAAATATTAGGAAAACCGATTCTAAAAAGAGCATAAGAGAAGAAAGCTATAAAAACACAAAGGTAGAAGGCTACAATTTTGGAAAAGAGAAGAAAAAAACTAGAGAATCATACTCCAGAAGGCAGAAGCCTTAAGGACCAGCTTCTACCACTATTTGGCAGCAATTGTTGCCAATTGATGGCAAAGTGGGCCCTATAGAAGTCGAGGTTTCTTTTGCTGACTCATAAGCAGAATAAGACTTCTCTGACCAAAATTGACCACCGCTATTTGGTGGTCAACACTGCTATTTGGTGGCAAAGGTAATAAGTTTGTAACTAGAATTTTTATGAGGACTTTATTATAATTTTGTAGTTTTTCTTTCATGACTAGATTAGGATTTTGTAATCTGAGACCTATTTATTGGATGTATCCTTGCAAAATTAGGGTTACCAATACTTGATTAAGATGAATAAAAATTAGAAAATTAAACCTTAGGAGCGATGGGCACAATACCAAAACTCCAAAGGTTGTTCATTGTTATTCATCATATTCTTCATAGGTACAACTACATTGTATGCTTGCAGTTATATATTTCACATCAGTATGCACGGTACACTATTAGAATACATGAATAATCCCACCATTAAGTTTCAAACTTATAGAATAGAAAGTGCATCTATTAACCTGATCATGTTACATTATGCATATCTTATATTTCATAGTTTATATACATGATCATGTTATATTAAATGTAATATGTACTTCATTATTTAATGTTATATTATGCATAACATGTGTGAGCAAATTTTTTGTAAAAAAAAAAAGAGTAAAAAACGAGGGATCCATAGTTCAAGTCAAAAATGGCTAACATGTGGATCATTAGCCAGAGAGAGATCCGCATTTTGAACCGAGAAAAGCTAAAATATGACCCTCATAGGGTCACGTTTTGCCTCTATAATATCGAGAGATGAAAGATCTCCCCAAAAGTACACAAACAAGAGTTACTGAAGTCTTAAAAATGACTAAGAAACAAAAAAAAATACGGATCCTCATCCAGAGATATTCGTGTCTTACGCTAAATAAAAACTGACTAAAGCTCATATTTTGAGCTAAGTAAAATATTAAACGTGAGCCCCTCGGGGTCGCATTTTGTCTTCAAAACCTTAAAATTTAAGGTTATCTCTTTTTATCAGTAAATGTTTATCCTCGTCCGAAAAGATCCACGTAAACCTTTAGGGTTGAGTTTTAACCAAAACGCGGATCCAACCCACGTCTCAAATGCAGGGTCACATTGTGACCTTAGAGATTTATAAAACTAATGTTAACTTCATTTCAATACAAACACAGGTCTAGTTAACAAACTAACATATTGATCATCAATTAAAGAGAGATTCGTATTATGAACTATCTTCTGAGCTCATGATTAAAGCTAAATATAATTAAAATGTGAATCCCAAAGGAACCCATTTTCATTCTATAGTCTCAAAAGATAAAAACTATCCTCATTTGTACCTAAACATGGATTTAATCAAGTAAGATATATTGTTGGAAGCTAAAATGGGATCAATAATCATAAAGAGATTCGCGTTTAACCCTTCTTCTGAGCTCATGATTTGAGCTAAGTATAATCAAAACACGAACCCTAGAGGGTCGCATTTTCATTTCAGAGCCTCAAGAGGCGAAAATTATCTTCATTGACACCTAAACGCAGATCTGAGCATGCCATGCAAATTGCAAAAAGCTAAAATACGGATCTGAAGTTAAGATCCGTGTTTCAGTTACAAATCCAGAGGATTTAAGATTTCAGTTACAAATTTAGGAGATTTAATACAAATCTAATGGATTAAAGACAAAAAATTAATTCTCAAATCAAAGAAGCAATTAATTGAATAGTTACACCAATTCAAATATCTCCAGACCTCTATAAATAGCCAAAGGCTAGGCTAAAAAGGGTTGGGATGATCTCCACTTAAGTGCTTGTGCTAAAAATCTAGGATTCTTCTCCAAGAGCTTTTTCTACAATTGCCAAATGCAGAACTTACCTTCGGTTCATCAATGAAGAGCATGATCATCCTCCACAACTACAATAGAACTTTAGCCTTAAACAAAGAGGAAAAACTAAATTCCTCATCTTCTATAAATGGTAAACCATTCCTATTGCAATCTTTTATTAAGATTTTCAATAAAAATCAAATTCATGGCAAACAAAAGATTAGCAACTCCGTTGGGGAGCCCGATCATCTCCGATGATATGGCCTTAACCCAATCCGACAAAGTCCCTGTTGACACCATGGTTAAGTCACTCGTCATTGAGTTCGACTAACAGAAGTATGAGAAATTTCTTTGTTCTAGCTCCATGAGCCCAAGATCCTTATGGAAATGCCGCAAGGTCTCTAGCAACTCAGCCTCTAATGAAGCTCTAAAGATTACAGTCCCCGACAACCTGCCTAAGGACTCTTTAGACCAGTCTGGTCTCAAAAGAGAAATTGTTTCTCCTAAAGGACTCTCTAGACGAGTCTGGTCTTAAAAGAGAAATTGTTTCTCCTAAAGCACAAGGCTTTGGGTCTGTCTCACGTAAGATCCACATTGATTCCAAGGGGATGGATCAGGATCCCGGCAACCACATCTGGAAATGACCATTATCCGATCTCCAGGAGATAATTTTGAAGACAAGATTCTTCTCACCCGCACTATGAAGAGTAACCTTAGAAGAAGTAAGGCTCACACTTTCCGTAGAGCCATGAAAGAAAGAACTACTATTGAATCACAACCATACGAAACTCCAATTCGCATATGGTGACCAAAGTGTGAAGTTGTGGTCCCTAATAAGAAGCTAGTCCAAAATATGGATGGGTTCATACGTGTTTCTTACAAGAAATATTGTTTGCCCACTAAGTACACATTTAATTATAAATGCAGAGTTTACATTTGCATTTCACAAGCCAAATGCAGACTTCAGAGTCGCGTTTTTGAGACAAGATGTGGGCCTCAGGGTCATGTTTATGAAGTCAAATGCGGGTCTCACCCTGCATTTTATAACTTAGATGCGGATCTCAAATCTGTTCTCAACAGAAAAATGCGGCCTTCAGACCCACGTTTCTGAAGAAAGCTTAGCCTCTAAGGCTCATGGATTTCCAGTCCCAATCATACCAGCTTCATCAGAAGCTCATCTCTAGCCACAATGGCTAAAGTGAAATTTGCTCTTGGAATTTTCAAGAGGGTAGAAACTCATCCCAAAGGTACTATTTGGAGGGGATGTTACCCCTGCCAACAATCCCACTATTTCAAATATAGAGGACCTTAGAGAATTTCTCAATAAGAAAAGAGAAAAATTTCAAGTGTCTCACTGTCATTGCAAACAGTTTATCAATGTGGTGTTGTCTCATTACCGCTGTGTTGCAGTACCAGCAAGGCCGTCTGTCTTCAGTAGACTCATGTCGTCTCCAACCCAACTTTCAAAGAGAAGATGACGCAATATCAAACAAGAATTCTCTGAACTAGAGTACCTTGAAGTATCATCCAACATAATAGCTTTGGGGAAGAAAAAAAAGATGAGTAGTGCTCCTCAATCAGACTCATCAGATTTTGAACACTCTTCTGGTCTGAAAAGTATTTTCAGTGATATAAGGGGTATTTTTCAAAATATCTAACTTCATAAGGGGGTGATAATACCTTTGGATTACCAGAAGATGGTCGGAATCTCCTCCGATAAAGAAGAAGCAATAAACTCTGCTATCGTAGAATCTCAAACTTCTGACTCGTTTCTAGAGGATTTTGCCTCTACGCACATGACGCAGGAAAATCCTAAAGAGTTTATGAAGAGAATAGATGAGCTTGAAAAGATCATCCATAAACAGTAAGAGTCCATAAGCGAGATTAGGAAAATGCTTCAATTCCTATCAAAGAGAAAACGAAGAACAAGGGTGAATTTTCTTCCAAGAGTTCCTGCATCCCAAGGAAGGATAAAGGGAAGAGAAAAGAAAATGAACCATGTGCTCTTGCAGGGAGCACTGGTGGTGAGGAATACGGGGAAGAAGATAATTGTTCTGAACACTCGTGCCATTAATTCAAAAATTCAGAACATGAAGTCAATCCGCATGTTGCTTTGATGGATAGCTTCCAGAACCAATTCAACACTCTAGCTCATAAAAGTGATTTGCAAGAGCTGGGGATCGTGAGGTCATATCCAATGGAGTGGGAGAACATACCATTCCTAGAAAATTATAAGCCTCTAAAATTCAAGTCCTTTGATGATAAAGAATCGCCGAATTAGCACCTTCACTATTTCATGTCACAAACAGGGCATCTGGCCGAAAATGACCCTATCATTACATGAGTTTTTGTTAGTACTCTTATGGGCCTGGCATTTGAATGGTTCTGAAGATTAAAATTGGAAACCATCAACTTGTGGAACAATATGGAACAGGCATTCTTGACTAGATTCAACGAAAATGACATGTAAATCTCAATACCAGCCCTCCTTACTACAAAGAAAAAGAAGGGGGAGTTGGCTCGATACTTCATAAAAAGATTCAAAAATGATTCTTTGAGATGTCTGCATGGAATTTCATAAAAGACCTTAGTGGAAACCTACAGCATAATCTCTCTATTAAAGTTCTTGCAAGGATGGGAGCTGTGAAGTCCACTACTTGGAAATAACTATCAATGCAAGTCAAAGAAGCCCAAGAAATTGCACAATGGCTTGAGGCTGAAGAAGGAGGAAGACTACGAAGAAATAATTTTGGAATACCTCAATCTTCTCGACCTAAAGAGAAAGAGACGATGGTGATAGATGCTCCAGGTCCTGCTAAACCTCCTCTTACAAGGACCCTTCCTCTATTAAGAGCTCCCTAAAAATAATATTCTTTCTAGAATGAGCACACGATCACTATTTTTAATCTGCTCATAAAGAGGAATATATTGAAATTGCCAGAGGTTAAGTGCCATAAAGAAGTAGGAAATGTTGATAATTCCAATTATTGTGTATATCATAAGATCATTAACCATCATACCAAGAACTGTTACGTCTTAAAGAACAAAATTTAAGCCTTAGTGGATGCCAATGTCATTAAACTGTAGCCAGAGCAGAAAAAAGTGACAACAAATATGGTTTCTATCAAATTTGAAAAATATTTATATTAGATAGAATCAACCATTCAAGACGGAGTTCAACCAATCCCTGAAAGTACTATGAGGATTGTAAATTACGATCCTCATCAACAATAAAAGAAAAGATTATCTCCCTTCGAAATATCGAAAGGGGAGATAATGTGGATACATCCAGACATTTTCAAGAATGAACAGTGGACTTCAAGTTCATCCAAAAAGAAGTTTAAGGAAAAAGCATACACCTCCAATTATGTTTTTACAGAAGATGATACAACAGTTCATCCTCTTACAAATTAAGAGGAGGAGCTCAAAGAGTCATTAGCGATCAACGAAGACTAACAACAACCACCTTTCGGAACTCGTTCAGGAAGAAACTACTTGAAAGATTATGATCAAGTAGTTGAACCTCACTTTTGGAGAAGAACAAGCATAAAGAGCTTAAGTTTGATAAAACTCTTAAAAATATAGAAAACGAAGTAAAGGAAAGCTCCATGAAACCTTTCCAATTTGATATGTTGACATAATTGGCCAACATTCCTGCAAGAATCACCTTGTATATGAGCTCCTGAGGCTATCCAAGCAAATCAGGAAAGTCTGAAGAGAAACTCTGCAAGATTCTGATGTGTTTTTGGCCCAGATCCCAGAAACAACAGAAGAAAAAGAAGTTTATGCAGCATGCCATCAAGGTTCTAAGAAGATACCTTGCACAATCTTTCCTCACAGGATATGCAAGTGAAGAATAATAAACATCATCGGCCTTTGTATTATAAAGGCATGGAGATTGACTGAATTCAAGTGGACCCTAGATCTGCTTTGAGCATAATTCCAAGGAGAGTATTGCAGCATCTCAGGGCCTCCATGAATAGACTGGTATTAACAAACACAACCACTTTTGGATTCAACATTAATAGTTGAAACCCTTGGGCAAAGTGAAATTGAGATGCCAAATCGTTGATCTTAAGACGGAAGTCACATGCTATATAATAGATGTTGATACGTCTTACAACATGCTACTTGGAAGGCCATGGATCCATCTTAACCTCATTGTCCCTTCTACACTTCACCAGGGTATAAAATATGTAGATAAAGAGGGGAACGTGAAAACTATTTTACAAATGCAACCCTTCAAAGGGGTTGAAAATTATTTTACAAATGCACTGCTATATCAAGACACATTTGAAGCAACTGAGCAATCTGCCCTAGAAGAATTAGATAGCAACATGAGACCAATTCTGAATCAGGATCTGAAAATTTGAGATCTGATGATAAAAATTGAGGTGTGGAACCAATTGTAATATGCCTTGAAGGCATTGATGTAAATGATATCGCTACTCATGAAGGTGAGTGGGTAATAAATGAAATGTAGGCTTACTTATTCGTCTGGTGTTGACTCTGAACTCTCAAGTACTAGTACTAATACAGTTATTGATCAATTAGATAAAATATACTCCTTCGTATCATTCCAAGCACCTATTTGTTCATCCTTTAATATACTAAGTGATGACAACGGAGATGCGAGTGAAGGTCTTTGAAGTTCCTCCTAAATATAAAGGTCAAAGACCTATATTATTTTATAAAGCAAACAATTATAATAAAGAAAAATACTTAGATTCTGATGAAGAGCAGAAAAATTCTGAGTTCTTTCATTATAATAAAAATACCCATAAAATGATGAAAAAGATGGGATATAACCTAGCCGAAGGCAGGGAGTTGAATTTTGGAAAAAGAAGAACTATGATACAATTCTTTGTTCCAAAATAAAAAATGTCATATTGTTATAATAAAATTGGCAAGGAATTGAGATATGTTACCACTCCTGAAATCCTTTCAGAAACAAATTCTGAATAACTCTAACATAGTCATTCATCTGAATCGTTATGTAGGGATTTAGATGTAAGTGTGTGCATTTTTCCAGAAGTCTCCATCAGCATGGTCTCCATAGACCAAAAAGAAGAAGATGAAGAATTGCCACTAACCAAGAATGATTCATGAGCAAAACATCTAAACATAAAATGAAAAGTTCAAATTGAACAATGTGAACCTCCAATTAAAGATAAAGTGATCCAAATAAATATGGATGACAAAACTAATTCTAAACTCATATTTATAAGTAAATATTTATCTTCTGAAGAAAAAGAAGAATTGATTTCTCTTATTCAAGAATATATAAATATTTTTGCCTGGAATTACGAAGACATATCAGGATTAGACCCAAAAGGGCAATGTACAAGTTGAACATCTGACTAGATGCAAAACTCGTTAAACAATAACAACAACGGCTCTGTCCTAAAATAATGAAAGCCATTGAAGCTAAAAAAAAATGTTAATTGAATCAGGCTTCATTCGTGAATAACAACATCCTGATTGGGTTGCAAATATAGTTTTTGTGACTATGAAGAATATAAAAATCAGGATTTGCATTAACTTCAAATACCTGAATGAGGCATGTCTGAAAGACGAATTTTCCATTGTCAATCACAGGTGTCATGATCGAGAATACTAGTGCTTATAAAAGGATGTCATTCATGGATAGATTTTAGGGTACAATCAAATTAAGATATATCCCGACGACGAGAATCATATGTCTTTTCAAATACCACTGTGAGTATACTGTTATACAGTTATGCCCTTCGCCTAAAAAATGCTGGCGCCACATATCAAAATGCAATGAACACCATATTTTAATAGCATCCTAGAAAATGGTGGAATATTACGTGGATGATTTGGCTATCAAAAGCAAAAGTAAAAACATCTTCATGATTTGAGAGTGGTGTTCGATCTCATGCGGAAATACCAGCTTAAGATGAATCCAACTAAGTCTTTTTTAGGAGTTTCTATAGAAAATTCCTTAAATTTGTAGTCACTTTTTAGGGAATTCATCTTGATCTAGACAAGTTTAAAGCAATCCAGGATATGTCACCACCTAGAAATCTCAAAGAATTGAGAGAACTACAGCGAAGGTTGGCATACATGTGCAGGTTCATATCAAACTTGCCTGGGAGATGTCAACCATTCACAAGATTAATAAAGAAAAGAGTATTATTTGTCTGAGATGATGTTTGTCAACGGACTTTCGAAGAAATCAAAGAGTACCTCATAAAGCCACAAGTCCTTATAGCTTCAATTTTAGGATTATCATCCCTATTATATATGAGAGCCATGGAAAATTCTTTGGGAGGCTTGTTAGCCCAAAAAGATGAACTTTGACGTGAACAAGCCATCCACTACTTAAGTAGAATGATTGTTGGAGCTGAACATCAATATAACTCAGTAGAAAAAGAATGCCTAGCGTTAGTATTTGCAGTACAGAAAATGCAACACTATCTGATAGGACATACCATCTATATTATATCGAGAGTTAATCTATTGAGAATATTAATGACCAAGCTAGAGTCATTAAATTCAAGATTATCTAACTGGACTATCTTGCTATCATAATACGATATGCACTTCATTCCACAAAAGTCAATAAGGGTCAAGGTATAACTGATTTCTTAGCTGAGCGCCCAATTCCTACGTCTTCGAAACTTTACAAAGGAAACATAGTTTTAGGAGAAGGCACTCCACAAGAGACTATTAAAACAAATGCCACTACAAAAGAAGTCTGACAACTTTTCTTTGATAGTGCCTCTAGAATGGGACCCAAAGGAAAAATGGTAGTAGAAATGGGGTTGTCTTTGTCTCTCCTCATAACCACATCATCCCTCGAGCATATTCGTTAACAGAATCATGCTCTAACCATGTTGATGAATACAATGCCTTGATAATTGGCCTAAAGATAGCTAAACAGTTGGGGGTGAAATATTTAAGGCATATGGAGCTTTTCAACTCATTATCAACCAAGTCAAGGGAGAATATTAAGTCAAGAATAGAGATCTATTGCCATATTATACCAAGCAGTCACGAAAATGTCTGACAACTTTAGTGACTTCTACATTAGTCATGTATCGCGCCATCAGAATAGTTACGCAGACTCATTAGCTTATTTGGCTGTACTTTACGTTGCCCAAGAATTCTAGCAAATTCATAACAGTGGGAAGTAACGAAATATTTTGCCCAAAAAATAAACTTGAGTGGACTTAAATTCAGGCAGGAAGCAAGAAGCATATGAAGTACATGTTCCTAAGTCTGATTTTGAGCCAAGAGATTAGCAATTTCCTTATATAGACTACATTCTTTACGGGATATTTCTTGAAGATTCTAAAAAAGTTGCAACAATCTGAAGAAAGGTTATTTGATTCTATTACAATTCTAAAGTTTGGACATTATATAGGAAATCTTACGGTGGAATCCTGTGCCTTTCTAACAAAGAAGCCCAGAAGCACTTGAAGAACCTCATAGCAGCATCTGCGAAGCACATCAAGTAGGACCGAAACTCTGGGATAGACTCCAAAGAATGGGATATACTAGCCCAAGATAATGATAGACACAGTTGCTTATGGCAAAAAATGCAGAGTCTATCAAATACATGCCGACTTCATATATCAACCACTAGAATATCTCCATCTAACGACTACGTCATGGCCTTTTGAAATGTGGAGAATGAACATTATTGGGTCAATTTTGCTACCGTCAACAAGAGGTCACAAGTTCATATTAGTCATAACGAATTATTTCTCAAAATGGACTAAAGTCGTTCCCCTAACTGAAGTAAAGACATCGTATATGATCAAGTTCATCAAACATCATGTCATATACCGCTTCGCGGTACTTAGGAGAATTGTTCATGACAACATACTTCAATTTGTGAGTCAGTCATTCTCAAGATTTTGCGATAAATACCAGATTGAAAGTGTAACTTCATCTCCATAATATCCTACAACTAATGATTTAGCATAAGCCTTCAACAAGACCATTGCGAAGCTTCTTCAAAGTTCGTTTAATCCGACCAATGTAATTAGGATCAAAAGTTTGGATAATGTCTCTGGGCATACCGAACAACTGTTCGGACACCAACAAATGCTATACCTTTTTCTTTGGTGTATCAATCTGAAGTTGTACTTCATTTGGCGGTCCAGATTCTATCATTACGAGTTGCATTAGCAACTAAACTAGCACAGGAGGAGAAACATCAGCAAACACTTCTAAAATTGGAAGCTCTCGATGATAAGTGCCTCAAAGCACAACTGCGTATTTAACTTTATCAAGCTCGAATTTCTAAAACCTGTAATAAAAAGTCAAATAGAGAACTTTTAAGAAAGGTGATTTGGTCCTTTTAGTAAGAAGACTGATCATAACCAATCAAAAATGTAAAGGAAAGTTTTAGCCAAAATAGGAAGGACTTTTTGTCATTGACATGGTCTATTCAAATGGCGCATATTGATTGGCAAAACCGAATGGTGACAAGATTATGATGCCAGTTAATGGAAAGTTACTGAAGAAATATTACTCTTACTGTAATATTTAAGAAATACATTACAGAAGTACCTATCATCCTTCTCTTCTTGTAGTTTGCCTTGAAGCACATTCGCTTGAATCTTTTGGTCCTTTCTCCACTGTCGCGTACTCGAATCCAAATTTCAGTACATAATATATAATTGGTAATATTGGAAAATCCAATTGCCAATTCCATCAATGGGAAAATCCACTTAACTCAAAATGATCATTGCCAAGCCAGTTATCTGGTCTCCAGTAATTGTCAAAAGAGACTTTGATTATGACTGCATATCTGAATTTTGGTATAGAACATATTAGCAGTAATACTAGAAAATCCAATTGCCAATTCCTTCAATGGGGAAATCTACTTAACTCAAAGTGATCATGGCCAAGCCAATTATATGATCTCCGATGAATGTTAAAAGAGGCTTCGATGGATATCAAAAAGAATCCCAAACTGCTCAAAGGCAAAATGGATTATATACAAACAGCTTATGTAATAGTAAGAATCAATCAAGTTAAACATTGAGCGATTTGAGATATATATCCTCTTCAACTATCCTCTATCACGTCCTCGACTGAATCAGCAAAGCCTTAACTATTGTCCGAAAATACGGTAATAAGAAAATTTCATAGAGAAGTTTCTTGTAGTACTCCTTCCAAAGAACGCGGTAAAGAATGATGCATTTTCCCAACTGCCCGAAGATAAGGTAATAAGAATATTTCACATAGAAACTTCTTGTAGTACTCCTTCTGAAGAATGCATAAAAGAATGATACATTTCCTTGCTGGAAGCTAGTCGGTGTATCCCCAACCGATATCTCAGAAAAGAGATTATAAGAGTATCAAATTGTTGACAAGAAAAATAAAAAATTATCACACATGAACACCAATTAAAGTGGGAGTTATATCCCATTAATGAGTGGTTTAAAATGGGATTACACCTCATTTAATTAAAAATTAAAATGGGGTTATACCTTTGAAATGGGGATTACACCTCATTTAATTGAAAATAAAAATGGGAGTTACACCTCCATTATTTCCAAGTTAATGAGGGTTTAAATTTCAAAACTCCTATAAAATCCAAGAAGGCTAAAAAAAAAAGGAGGGGACCCTGGGGAGATGATCCACACACCTCTATGAGATGATCCATCTCTAATATAAGAAGAATAGAGATTCTCATCTTATGAAGAGTTTTTACTCTTTCTTAATCCAGAGATTTCTATCTCTAAAATAGTTTCTACTCTTTTTTAATCTAAACATTTTTATCTCTTAAAAAATCTTCTTTTTTATTTTCAAAGTCATGCAAAACTATTTCAACTCTAAGAGTTTGGTGTTTAAATCATCAATAAGAAATATGATCATCTCTCACCACTATATTAGAGAACTTTAACCTAGCATGAACAATATGTGGATCATCAATTAAAGAGAGATCCATATTTTAAGCCTAAAATGTCTAATACATGAATTATCAAAGACAAATTCATATTTCAAAGTCTAAAATAGCTAACACGTGGACATCTGTCATAAAGAGCTCCGCATCTCAAAAACAAAGTAAGACTAAAACGCGACCCTCACAGAGTCGCATTTTATCTCTCAAAATAGCCAAAATATGGATCTTCAGCCAGATAGATTCGTGAATTGGGCTAATAAGGGTGGGCCCCACAGTTGGCAGAATTTTCTTTTATTGGGATCATCTTTCATAAAGAGAGATCCGCGTATATAAACTACAAAGGAAATAAGACGTGGTCTTTATAGCGTTATGCTGAGACGCGATTTTCGATTCGTGAATGAAGCTGAAAGTGTGAATCTCTTTCTCTGAATTTGAAGACTTAATAAGGTCTCATCATCGCGCCCAAGCATATTATACAAACAGCAAACATGCAGTCCAACAAATCTGCGAATCTAAAGAGATTCACAAAAAAAAATCAAAAAATCATCATGCATGAACACCAATTAAAGTGGGAGTTACATTCCGTTAATGAGTAGTTTAACACCTCGTTAAATTGAAAATTAAAATGGCGGTTACACCTTTGAAATGGGGGTTACACCTTATTTAATTGAAAATAAAAATGGGAGTTACACCTCCATTATCTTCAAGTTAATGAGGGTTTAAATCCCAATACTCTTATAAAAGCCAAGAAGGTTAAACAAGAAAAGGAAGGGACCCTGAAGAGATGATCCACATACCTCTATGAGCAGATCCACCTCTAGTATAAGAAGAATAGATATTCTCATCTTATGAAGAGTTTTTACTCTTTCTTAATCCAGATATTTCTATCTCTTAAAGTTTTTCAACTCTTTCTTAATTTAGAGATTTTTTATTTTTTAAAAGGTTCTACTATTTCATTTCCAAAGTCATGCAAGACTATTTCAACTTCAAGAGTTCGGTGTTAAAATCATCAATGGAAAACATAATCATCTCCCAACGCTATATTGGAGAATTTTAAGCTAACATGAATAATATGTGGATCATCAACTAAATAGAGATCTATATATCAAATCTAAAATGGCTAACACATGGATCATCAAAGCGAGATCCATTTTTCAAAACTTAAAATGGCTAACACATAGATCATATGTTATAGAGAGATCCGCGTCTCGAAAGCAAAAAAGGGCTAAAACGTGACCCTCACAGAGTCACATTTTATCTCTCTAAATAGCCAAAATGCGGATTTTCAGCCAGAGAGATTCGCGAATTGGGCTAATAAGGTGGGCCCCATTGTTGGCAGAATTTTCTTTTATTGGATCGTCTTACATAAAGAGAGATCCGCATATATAAACTACAAAGGAAATAAGATGTGGTCTTCACAGAGTTATGCTGAGATGTGATCTTTGATTCGCGAATGAAGTTGAAAGTGTGAATCTCTTTTCTAGATTCGTAGACTTAATAGAATCTCATCGTCGCGCCCAAGCATATTATACAAACAGCAAATATACAGTCCAATAAACCCGCGAATCTAAAGTTTGAGATTTACAAAAAAAATTAAAAATTCATCATGCATGAATACCAATTAAAGTGGGAGTTACATTCCATTAATGAGTTATTTAAAATGGGGTTACAACTCATTCAATTGAAAATTAAAATAAGGGTTACACCTTTGAAATGGGGATTATACCTCATTTAATTAAAAATAAAAATGGAAGTTACACCTCTATTATCTTCAATTTAATGAGGAATTAAATTCCAAAACTCCTATAAAAGCCAAGAAGGTTAAGGAAAAAAGGAGGGGACCCAGGGGAGATGATCCACACACCTCTATAAGAGGATCCACTTCTAGTATAAGAAGAATAGAGATTCTTATCTTATGAAGAGTTTTTACTCTTTCTTAATTCAGAGATTTCTATCTGTTAAAGAATTTTAAATCTTTCTTAATCTAGATATTTTTATCTCTTAAAAGTTCTACTCTATCATTTTCAAAATCATGCAAGACTTTCAACTCCAATTGTTTGGTGTTAAAATTATCAACGGAAAACATGATCATCTCCTACCGCTACATTGGAGAACTTTAACTTAATAAGAATAATATGTGGATCATTAATTAAAGACAGATCCATATTTCAAACATAAAATGGCTAACACATGGATCATCAAAGAGAGAACCATATTTCAAAGCCTAAAATGGCTAACACGTGGATCATCTGTTATCGAGAAATTCGCATCTCGAAAGCAAAGAAAGACTAAAACATGACCCTCACAGAGTCGCATTTTATCTCTTAGCCAAAACGCAGATCTTCAGTCAGAGAGATTCGTAAATTAGGCTAATAAGGATGGGTCATACTGTTGGCAGAATTTTCTTTTATTGGGATCATCTTTCATAAAGAGAGATCCGCATATATAAACCACAAAAGAAATAAGACGTGGTCTTCACAGAGTTATACTGAGACGCGATCTTTGATTCGCGAATGAAGCTGGAAATGTGAATCTCTTTCTCTACATTCGCAGACTTAATAGTGTCTCATCATCACGCCCAAGCATATTATACAAACAACGAACATGCAGTCCAACAAACTCGCAAATCTAAAATTTGAGATTCGCAAAACAAAATTAAAAAATCATCATGCATGAACACCAATTAAAGTGGGAGTTACATCCCATTAATGAGTGGTTTAACACCTCGTTCAATTGAAAATTAAAATGACGATTACACCTTTGAAATGGGGGTTACACCTCATTTAATTGAAAATTAAAATGGGAGTTATACCTCAATTATCTCCAAGTTAATGAGGATTTATATTCCAAAACTTCTATAAAAGCCAAGAGGGCTAAAGAAGTAAAGGAGGGGACCCTGGAGAGATGATCCACATACCTCTATGAGAGGATCTACCTCTAATACAAGAAGAATAGAGATTCTCATCTTATGAAGAGTTTTTACTCTTTCTTAATCAAGAGATTTCTATCTTTTAAAGAGTTTCAATTCTTTTTTAATCTAGAGATTTTTATCTCTTAAAAAGTTCTACTCTTCATTTTCATAGTCATGCAAAACTATTTCAACTTTAAGAGTTTGGTGTTAAAATCATCAATGGAAAACATGATCATCTCCCACCACTACATTGTAGAACTTTAACCTAACATGAATAATATATGGATCATCAATTAAAGAGAGATCTATATTTCAAGCTTAAAATGGCTAACACATGGATCATCAAAACGAGATCCATATTTCAAAGTCTAAAATGGCTAACACATGGATCATCTGTCATAAAAAGATCCGCGTCTCGAAAGCAAAAAAGGCTAAAACGTGATGCTCATAGAGTAGCATTTTATCTCTCAAGATAGCCAAAATGCGGATCTCTAGCCAAAAAGATTCGTGAATTGGGCTAATAAGGGTGGGCCATATTGTTGGCAAAATTTTCTTTTAATGGAATCGTTTTTCGTATAGAGAGATTCGCGTATATAAACTACAAAGGAAATAAGATGTGGTCTTCACAGAGTTATGCTGAGATGCGACCTTTGACTCGCGAATAAAGCTGAAAGTGTGAATTTCTTTCTCTAAATTCGCAGACTTAATATGATCTCATCGTCGCGCCCAAGTATATTATACAAACAGCAAACATGCAGTCCAACAAACCCGCAAATCTAAAGTTTGAGATTCGCAAAAAAAATCAAAAAATCATTATGCATGAACACCAATTAAAGTGGGAGTTACATCATATTAATGAGTGGTTTAAAATGGGGTTACAACTCATTCAATTGAAAATTAAAATAGGGGTTACACCTTTGAAATGGTGGTTACACCTCATTTGATTGAAAATAAAAATGGAAGTTATACCTCCATTATCTTCTGATTAGTGAGGGATTAAATTCCAAAATTCCTATAAAAACCAAAAAGCCTAAAGAAGAAAAGGAAGGGACTCTGGGGAGATGATTCACACACCTCTATGAGAGGATCCATCCCTAGTATAAGAAAAATAGAGATTCTTATGAAGAGTTTTTACTCTTTCTTAATCTAGAGATTTCTATCTCTTAAAAAATTTCAACTCTTTTTTAATCTAGAGATTTTTATTTCTTAAAAAATTCTACTCTTTCATTTCCAACGTCATACAAGACTATTTCAACTCCAAGTGTTCGGTGCTAAAATCATCAATGGAAAATATGATCATCTCCTACTGCTATATTGGAGAACTTTAACCTAATAAGTATAATACGTGGATCATTAACTAAAGAGAGATCCGCATTTTAAAGCCTAAAATGGCAACACGTAGATCATTTGTTATAGAGAGATCCGCATCTCGAAAGCAAAGAAAGGCTAAAACGTGACCCTCACAGAGTCGTATTTTATTTTTCAGCCAAAACGCAGATAGCCAGAGAGATCCACAAATTGGGCTAATAAGGGTGGGCCCTATTGTTGGAGGAATTTTCTTTTATTGGGATCATCTTTCATAAAGAGAGATCCACATATATAAATTACAGTGGAAATAAGACGTGGTCTTCACGGAGTTATGCTGAGATGCGATTTTTGATTCGCGAATGAAACTAAAAGTGTGAATCTATTTCTCTATATTCGTAAACTTAATAGGGTCTAATCATCATGCCCAAACATATTATACAAACAGCAAACATGCAGTCCAACAAACCTGTGAATCTAAAGCTTGAGATTCACATTCTAGTTGCAGTTTGAAAGAATTGCAAATCTAAAGTTCTAGATTTACATTCCAGTTGCAGTCTGAAAGAACTGCGAATCTAAAGTTTGAGATTCGTATCCCAGTTGCAGTCTGAAAGAACCATGTTCAAAATTGGTGTTTTACCTTTTAGTTACGACCCAGAGGATTAAAGACGTCGTTACAAATTCTGGAGATTTAATACAAATCTACTAGACTAAAAGGCAGAAAATTAATTCTCAGATCGTAGAAGCCAACGGTTGAACAGTTACATCAACTCAAAAGTCTCAAAATCTCTATAAATAGCAGAAACTTAAATAGAAAAAGGGATCTGGAGATCAATATTATAGAGAGAGTCATTTTCTATCCAAGTGCTAGTGTTATTAGTTATTTGAAATCCTTGCCACCTAAAATCCTATACAGAGTGTCAACGGATAGCAAGATCGTCCTCCACAGCTACTCTAGAGCCCAGTTTTAAATAAAGAGAGAATTAATTTTTTTCATTTTCTGTAAACGGGAAACTGTTGAAGTTGTAATCCTTTATTGAAAAAGTTCAATAGAGAATCATTTACGATTTTATGGCGTATAGAAAATTGACGACTCCGCTAGGAAAACATATCATCTTTGATAATAAGGTTGTAGCTTAATCCGACAATAATCCAATTGGCAGCATAGTCGAGTCACTCGTCATCAAGTTCGACCAAGAAAAATGATGGTCCCGTCAAAGGACTTTTCAGACTAATCTAGTCTCAAAGAAGAATCATCTCCTTCACCAGTACAACCTGCACAAAACTCAGGGTTTGCTCCACTCAAAACCCACATTAAACTCAAGAGGATGGACCCGGATCCCCATACTAATAAGGGGAAATGACCATTCTCTGACTGTTAAAAAGACAAACCAGAGAACAAGGTTTCTCTCACCCGCATAATGAGAAGGAATCTAAAAAGAAACAAAGTTCGCACTCTTCGCAGAGCATGAATCAAAGAGAAACTATCGAACCACAAGCACGAAGACCTCCAGTTCAAATATGGAGAACAAAAAATGAAGTAGTGGTTCCAGATAAAAGGAAAGATCAAGATGAGGATGGGTTTGTTAGTGTTTCTTACAAGAAATATCGAACCTATCAAGTTCATCTATGATTTCAAACGCAAAGTTTACATTTGCATTTTGCAAACAAAACGAGGGTCCCCCCAGGAATAAGACACGACTTTCAAGATCGTGTTTCCACAGTTAGATGTGGATCTCAAATTCACGTACCAATAGAAAAACGTGGTTTCCAAAATCACGTTTCTAAAGAAGAGTCAATCTCTAAGGTCCATGTTCCAACTTTGGCAAAATCTCATCCATCTGCTAACACAACTAAAGTGAAATTTGCTCCGGAAATCTTCAAGCGAATAGAAAATCATATTCCAAAGATATCATTTGGAAGCTCTGCATGGTAAACGTCTTGAAGCCCAACAGAGCATTGACTCTATTAAGTGCGGATTTCTAAAACCTTTAATAAAAATGTTAAGTAGAGAACTTTTAAGAAAGATTATATGGTTCTTTCAGTAAAAAGACCGATTATAATTAATCAAAAATCCAAAGAAAAAAGTTCCAGCCAAAAATGGGAGGGACCCTTTATCATTGATACAGTCTATTTTAATGGTGCATATCGATTGGCAAAATAGAATAGCGACAAAATAATGATGTCAATTAATGGAAAATTTCTGAAGGAATATTATTCCTAACTCATTGGATTAATTTGTCTACAAATCAAATAGAGCTCATCTACCAGGAAAAGCCCATTCTCAATGAGTTTTAGCATAAAATTTTGAATGAATCCTATATCTTTATGACTAATGATAGAGGAAAGTTTGGCACTTAAAGTTCAAATAACATTCTCGACAGCACTACTGTGTTAGGAGTAAAAAACACGAATAACTCTAATCTAATAAGGTTTAGAGAAGAGAAAAGTTTGGCATTTAAAGTCTAAATAAAATTCTCGACAACTCATCATGTTGAGAGAAATAGTATGGCTAGCCCAACGTAAACACAGTTGGTAAAACCTAATCAAATCCATTTATAACCAAGGGTTTGTTAAAATTTCTATGAATTTATCATGATAAGTTCCTATTTTTGATAGATTTGAGATTCGCGAATCTGCAATCAAAGGATTCTGAAATGCAAATTTCATAAAGTCATGTTTTAATTCTAAAAGTAGTTTAGAAACATAGTCTTGAATTCTAAAAGCACGAATTTTCATAAAGTCGCGCTCTACTTTCTTTCCTCCAAATTTGCTAAGTTAAAAATTATCTCTAGCAAAACAAAATTTCCTTCACCAAAATTTGCTAAGTTAACAATTATCTCTGGCAAAAAAAAATTTCCTTCCACCAAAATTTTCTAAGTTAAAAATTACCTCTGGCAAAACAAAATTTTCTTCCACCAAAATTTGCTAAGTTAACAATTACCTCTGGTAATTCAAAGAGTTGTTATACTATAAGTCACTAAAAAGCTGAAAATACAATTTGAGCAGGAAAGCTAATGAATACTTCTATTCTGTTCAAGAAATTTATTCATTCCCAACAAAATCTATTTTGGGCATTTGAATAGTGACTCTATATTGTCAAGTTAATGATTAACTCTGAACAATATTTTGAAGAATTAATGATCATCAAGTTAACAGTTTTCTCTTATCATCAACACCAAGTGTATTCATCAAGTTAACCGTTACCTCTGAATGAATGATGACAAATCCAAATTTTATTTGCTTCAAAATTTGTCAAATTGAAAATTACCTCCGACAAATCCAAGTTCCATTTCCACAAAATTTGTCAAGTTAAAAATTATCTCTGACAAATTCAAATTTCATTTCCTCCAAAATTTGTTAAGTTAAAAATTATTTCTGACAAATCCTAATTCTATTTTCATCCAAAATTTGTCAAGTTAAAAATTACCTTTGACAAATTTAAATTTCATTTCGTCCAAAATTTGTCAAGTTAAAAATTACCTCTGACAAATCCAAATTCTATTTTCATCCAAAATTTGTTAAGTTAAAAATTAACTCTGACAAGTTCAAATTTTAATTCCTCCAAAATTTGTCAAGTTAAAAAATTATCTTTGACAAATTCAAGTTTCATTTCCACAAAATTTGTCAAATTAAAAATTACATCTGACAAATTAAAATTTCATTTTTTCCAAAATTTATTAAGCTAAAAATTACCTCTAACAAATCCAAGTTCCATTTTCATCTAAAATTTATTAAGTTAAAAATTACCTCTAATAAATCAAAATTCTAATCCTCCAAAATTTGTCAAGTTAACAATTACCTCTGACTGAATGACTAAGTTTTATCAAACCACAAAGAAATCCAAAGTATTCCAAAATATCTTCAAAAAGTCAAAAACATTTTGGAAACTATGGATGGGGTTCTGTTGACAAAAAAAATTAAAAAAAATATCATGCATGAACACCAATTAAAATGGGAGTTACATCCCATTAATAAGTGGTCTAAAATGGGATCACACCTTATTCAATTAAAAATTAAAATGCGATTACACTTTTGAAAAGGGGTTACACCTCCATTATCTCCAAGTTAATGAAGGTTTAAATTCCAAAACTCCTATAAAATCCAAGAAGTCTAAAGAAAAAAATGAGGGGACTCTGAAGAGATGATTCACACACATCTATGAGAGCATCCACCTCTAGTATAAGAAGAATAGAGATTCTTATCTTATGAAGAGTTTTTACTCTTTTTTAATTAAGAGATTTCTATCTCTTAAAATATTTCAACTCTTTCTTAATCTAGAGATTTTTATCTCTTAAAAATTTCTACTCTTTTATTTCCAAAGTCATGCAAGACTATTTCAACTTCAAGAGTTCGGTACTAAAATCATCAATGGAAAATATGATCATCTCTCACCACTACATCGAAGAATTTTAACTTAACACTAATAATATGTGGATCATCAACTAAAGAGAGATCCATATTTCAAGTCTAAAATGGCTAACATATGGATCATCAAAGAGAGATCCATATTTCAAAGTCTAAAATGGCTAACACATAGATTATTTGTCATAAAGAGATCTGCGTCTCGAAAGCTAAGAAAGGTTAAAACATGACCCTCACAGAGTCACATTTTATCTCTCAAGATAGCCAAAATGCATATCTTCAGTCAAAGAGATTCGCGAATTTGGCTAACAAGGGTGGGCCCCGCTGTTGGTGGAATTTTTTGTATTGGATTTATCTTTCATAAAGAGAGATCCATGTATATAAATTACAAAGGAAATAAGATGTGATCTTCACAGAGTTATGCTGAGACGCAATTTTTGATTAGTGAATGAAGCTGAAAGTATGAATCTCATTTTCTAGATTCGCAGACTTAATAGGGTCTCACCATCGCTCCCTAGCATATTATGCAAACAGCAAACATGCAGTCCAACAAACCCACAAATCTAAAGTTTGAGATTCGTATTCCAGTTGCAGTCTGAAAGAACTGCGAATCTAAAGTTTGAGATTCATATTTCAGTTGCAGTCTGAAAGAACTGCGAATCTAAAACTTGAGATTCGCATCCCAGTTGCAGTCTAAAAGAACCATGTTTAAAATTTGTGTTTCACCTTTTAGTTATGACCCAGAGGATTAAAGATGTTGGTTACCAATTCTGGATATTTAATACAAATCTACTAGACTAAAAGGCAGAAAATTAATTCTAAGATCATTGAGGCCAACGGTTAAATGGTTACATCAATTCAAAAGTCTCCAAATCTCTATAAATAGCAGAAACTTAAACAGAAAAGAGGATTCAAAATCAATATTATAGAGAGAGTCATTTTCCATCTACGTGCTGGTGTTATTAGTGATCTGAAATTCCTACCAACTAAATCTTATACAGAGTGTCAACGGAGAGCAAGATCGTCCTCTATAGCTACTTTAGAGCCCAATTTTAAACGAAGAGGGAATTAAATTTTCCTCATTTTCTGTAAACAGAAAACCGTTGAACTTGTAATCCTTTATTGAAAAAGTTTAATAGAGACTCATTTACGATTTTATGGCGAACACAAATCATATGATACACATACTTGAATTTTTCCCTCAACAAAAGAAAAATTCAATACTATGACTTGATCATTGGTCCGCTTAAATGGCAGAGCGTATGAAGATCCTAAAGTGATTAATGAATGTATTTATTCTTGACACTATTATCTTCAAAACAGAATAAATTTGTCTACCAATCAAATGGAGTTCACCTACAAGGAAGAAAGTCCTTTTCTGACTAGCTTCACCTAAACTTTATGAGATAGAGTTTCTATCGGAAGATTCAATTATAAAGTAAACTCCACAATGGTGCAGTTATATGTTGTTGCCCATTATTTTATCAATTTCTCCAGCGGAGTACAAATGAAAAAAAAAATTCAAGTTAAAATTACCTCTAACAAATCCAAATTTCAATTCTACTAAAATTTATCAAGTTAAAAATTACTTTTGATAAAATCAAAATTCATTTCCACCAAAATTTATCAAGTTAAAAATTACATTTGACAAATTTAAATTCCATACCACCAAAATTTATCAAGTTAAAAATTATCTCTGACAAAATAAAAATTTATTTTTATAAAAATTTATCAAGTTAAAAATTACCTCTGACAAATCCAAATTACATCCCACCAAAATTTGTTAAATTAAAAATTATCTCTAGCAAATCCAAATTCATTTCCACCAAAATTTATCAAATTATTGATTATCTCTAACAAAATCAAAATTTATTTCTACTAAAATTTATCAAGTTAAAAACTACCGCTGATAAATCCAAATTCATTCCCACCAAAATTTGTCAAGTTAAAAATTAACTCTGATAAATCCAAATTCATGTCCTTTAAAATTTGTTAATTTAAAAATTATCTCTAATCAATGTAATTCATTTCTACCAAAATTTATCAATTTAATTATTACCTCTGACAAAATCAAAATCCATTTCTACCAAAATTTGTCAAGTTAATGACTTTGACAAAATCAAATCCATTTTCTCACAAATTTGTCAAGTTAAAAGTTATCTCTAACAAGACGAAATTTAATATTTTACCAAAATTGCCAAGTTAAAAATTACCTCTGTAGTTCAAAAAGCTATTATACTACAAGTCACTTAATAGCTAAATTTACAACTTGTTTAGGAAATTTAATGATTACTTCTATCCTATTCAAGAAAATTATTTATTCATCGCAAATTTACTTGGGTGTTTGAATATCGACTCAATATTGTCATATTAATGATTACCTCTAGACAATATACTAAAGAGTCAATGATGTATCAAGTTAACAGATATCTCTGATCATCAAAACAAAGTTCATTCATCATGTTAATAGCTACCTCTGAATAAATGACAACAAAAATTTTTCCTTCAAAATTTTTCCATTCATCATAAATTTAGCATTACAAAAGTTTCTTGACAAAATATTCAAGTTCCATACATATCAGAATGGAAGATGAAACAAATTATTGGGATACAAGAGATTTGATTTTTTTTTTTTCTTCAATATCCCTTATTTCTAATTGGAAGGCTTCATAAACCTGAACAGTAGCTTGCCTCCATAACTCCTCTTCACTGATGGTCAGGTTACTCAAAAGATAAGACTTAAGAGCCTCTAATTCTACTTGCTTAGCCATGAATGCCTTATTGAGATCATCATGTTCCTAGAGAAACCAGTGATGGTCTTCATTGTTTCCTCACGAGCCTTAAGAGTCCTCGCTAGATATGCTTGAGATTTTGCAATAGTTTCCCAAGTCCTCATAATAGCTTGGTCTTGGCTTTTGGCTGAAACAACATCACTTTCTATCTGAGCACATAGAGAGTCATTAGCAGATTGGATCTCATTAAGTTGAGCTTGATGGGCATCCAGCTTCTTTCTAGCCTCCTCCTGAAGTCTAAACTGCTCCTCCATCAATTTTCTGAAAGTGACTTCAATAATTTCTGATTTGTCGGACTTACGAGTCTTTGATAAAGCCCCGACATCATTTTGCTGTTGGGCTATTATAGCTTTATATGGAGCTGCCTTCTCCTCTCCACCAACACTTTTTATGCCACCAATATAGTTGTTTAAGAGATTGGCAATAGAAGTGAAAGACCTTCCTTTCAAGATGACATTTATACAATTATCCAAGAAAGAGAAGAAATCTTTAATGGTATACTGAAGTAAGTCATCAGCTAAGTTATCAACTTTTGTTTCTTCCACTAATGACAAGGAAAAAGTTACATGCTCAGATGGTAGAGCAACAGAAGTAGACGTAATCTCAGCGACTTCAGTTATTGGAGACAGATGAGGGAGTAGACTTATTAAAATTGAGGAGATTTGTGTTGCACTAGGCTCAACAGAGGAAGCAGCACTAGATGCACTTTCAGTGAGAGGAGAAGTCTTCAGGAACAGTTTCAATACGCAGGGCAGTTTTAGTAGAGGGAGTTTCAGTTGTTGCAAGTGGCACGATTGTTGAAGAAGCTACGATTACAAGCTCAGAAGAAGGAGTAGGAGATGGCAATCCTAAAAATTAAAAAAATTATTATTATTATTGGAAAACAATGAAGGAAACAGAAATAAAGAGGCAATTAAAATGACTTTTCACTAGGAGAAGAACTCAAAAGTTGGGCACTTGGTTCCCCGGGACCAAACAGCTCAACTCTTTCCTCTGCCGTTAGATAAGCATATTTGTTGTGGTCTAGAGGGAGTGTGGAAGAACGAAAACTATCGTCATAATCATCATTATCGTTATCATTCTCACCTGAATAATCAAGTTTTTTAGATAAATCAAAAGAAATGACCATGTCTCCCACTACAAGTTTATCAAAATAAAGTTATAAATCTGACAAAACTAGATAAATAAAAAAAAAGAGCCTTACGGTTTTGAAGTCATCTGGTGGTGGGACTGGTAGGAGGAACTGCAGTAGCTGGCATCAAACCGATGACGAACTTATCTTTGGATTTCCTCAATAATTTGTTCTCTGCCATCATTAGTAGCAAGAATTGTTTGATGAGTTGCAGTCACAATTTCTACTACAATAGTAGCAGGAAAAGCCACAAAAAAAAGAGCTTCTGCAAGAACCTTAGTTTCCAATTGAGCTTGTTCTACAGTTTACTGAATAGTGCTCGAGCTGGGCTCAGTTACAAGTGTAGAGATGTAGGGATTTCTCCTTCAATCCTAATAACTAGCCCAATACTCCTACCGGGTCTGATAGTGCGAGGACACAACAAGAGAATTTCTCTTCGGAATCATCATCCTCAACAACACTTATTCCTTCATCCTGGGTGGTTGTAGTCTCTGGAATTACTTCAGAAGAGGATCCCTTGTGACTCTTCTTGCCTTTCTCACTCTCAGTTGGTGAAGTTCTTGTGCTCTTTGATGTCCTCCTCGGTGAATAAATGTAATACCGGGAGCTAATTCTTAAGCAAGAGCATCAGTGATTCCTCTCTCAGGGGCTTTAGCTTCAGTGTTAGGAATATCGTCATGTTATGACTTGATTATCTGAAGCTCGTCCAAGCCTACTATTCTGCTTGAGCCTACTTGTCTCTTTACAGCATACTAGAATTTGATATTTCGAAGACAAGTGCTATTGACATTATAGTTCTGGGGCTTCAAGCTTGCAATATAATACCAACCACAAAAATCAAAAGAAGTGTAAGAATTCAGATATTTCTGCGGCAGATTGAAGCGAGCCAAAGTGCATCCACCGACAAAATGATATCATGCACTGGCCCCTTCATATAAATTACCTATTAACTTAATGTTTGGATTTGGATTCCAACCATATAACAGGTAGTATCCAAATTGGCATGCAAAGCGGCTTGGGTAACAAGGTGCCAAGTAACAAATATTGTCATGGTGATATACAAGATGCCCTGGTCTAATATTTATTAGCTAACAGAAACTTCTAGCAGATAAGGAAGTGAATTGATCAGAACCAGGTAAATCAGCAAACTCTTCACTATACTCTGCATTTGGAAAATATAGGAAGCACTTGTACAAGTGAAAGTTGCCATGATGTTAGAGATGCTTTTGAATCATCGCCATGTAATGTCCCTGCCAATGCAACTTCTCATAATGTTGGACTTTTGGAGCAGATAAGTCAGATTGGTGGATTGGTGTCATCAATGAATGGCAATGCATGACAAACCATACTATCAAATATGTGTATGAAAGATCAACTCTTAGATTGGAAGTTTTGTATTTATCATTGCCATCTTTGTCTTAAGACCTCTTAACTTTCATAAATCGAGTCATCAAGACTCTTAGGCCACTCAAAATATCACATGCCATAGCTAGAAGAAGGCCCAATGGATGACCGTATGCTAGGAGAACCGCAGGATAGACTGCGCTGGCAGACAAAGCCTCTAGCGGAGTGGAAGAAACCACACATCATTTCAACCACAACATTATGAATCCTGCAAATAAGGCCATGTTGGATAGAGGATATTTGACTGGATGATAGAAGCTCTCGAATGAAGTACCAGTTTTAAATACATCCTCCTCTGACTCTGTAACATAAGCCTGAGTCCCGAAAGAAGCTATTCTTTCTTTTATCTCAGCATCAGTGAAAGTTGACAGAGTTGAGAGCTCCTTGTCATCAGAAAACAAATTTGGGGACAAGTATTCTATCCATGCCCGTTGTTTTACCCCGCAAATGTGAAAATGACACATTAATTCCTAATAAGTGTCATGGACCAGTGCATCCTGAGCTTGAAATAAGTGTAACTCTTCTCCAGTTGGGATGTATTTTTCATATGGAACTCCACCCATGGATAGGCCCAAGACTTCATAAAGCTCATGCAAAGCCGAACCCATCTCACTGACAGGAGTGAAGAATGTTTCGGTCTCTAAATTGAAAAGCTCCATAATACTAAAAAAAATGGAAGCAGCTAGGCAGTATTCCATACTGTACGACTCTAATAGCATGATAGAGTTCTATTTTCATCAATTGATTCTCAAACTTCTTCAAGATAAAAGCAGTCAAAACGGACCACCACCCCTTTTCAGAAGAATGGACCCATCCTAATGGTCAGAAATCTTGGTAGGGAAACTCACCATGTACTGCGGCAAAGCAATTCAAAAAATTACTCGCAGTTACAGAAGTCTCTACAACTAGGTACTCTTTCTTCAAAGACCCAGGCAATAAACTAGTGACATGCTTGTCGGTAGTGGTAGAAAATGCTGCGGTTGAACTAAGATCCCCGAGAAGAACTCTGTCTTCACATTTTGTCAGATGTCATTTCATCTTCCTGGGGATAAAAGTAGTTTGAAGATAAAAAAGAGGATATGATTGCTCCATGTTTGGCAAAAATATATATCACCCCCGGACTTACCACAATCACTTGTAGTTGCCATCAAAGAGACAAACCTTTGGTAATTCAATTTTGTCTCCAAATAAGAAATGGGGCTTCCTCATTTTCTTCTCTCTCATCCTTCAAAGGTGGCATCTGTTGTAAACTCCCTCATAGTCTTGAGCTTCGACGAAGTATCTGTTCTGACATTCTTTGCTAGAATCCTGACAGCATAAAGAAAATTGTTCCCTGTGTCTGAACTTGACTGTGCCATCGTAGCCACCCACATATCCAAAGTAGTGAAGTTTGGACATTGGGTTCAAAGAGTAGTTCACTACAAAGGAAAAAGTGGACAAAGTGAATATTTCATTAAGGATAAAAGAGAAGACACAAGTGACAAATTATGATGCGATTGACTAAGTGTCAATCACGAATTACATGGTGGAGATCCGCGTGTTAAATTAAAATTAAAGATCACGCTGCAATCTGTTGACTAAGTGTCAAATGAGGATCACATGGTGGGATCAGCGAATTGAATTAAATTTTAAGATCACAAAGGGATCTGTTGGTTAAATGAAAAACGTGGATCACAAGTGAAAATCTGCATTTTAAGTAAAAGTGTTGGATCACAAAGTGATCTTCTCATCAAATGCCAAATGCGGATCACATAATGGAGATCCGCGTTTCAAAGCTTGAACTCAAAAAATTGTATTTCATGACATTTGGAATCTCTACGAGATTATGATTTCTTTTAAGTTGAATTAATTAATAAAATTGAAACTAAAAATTTGTCTATGGCGACGAATCGCTTGTTCCAAAGGAGTTTAACTCATTAAACCCACCAGAGAGAGGGGGCTCCTCTCAGGCTGGTGTAGGGAAAAAGCCAGAAGTGGCTAAAGGTCTGCTAGATGTTGAAAAGATCATCATCCACCAGCGGCTTGAGTTGAGGATGATGATCTTTTCAACATCTTGATTTTGCAAATAAAAAATCGAAAGCTTGAAGGATTAAAAAGCTTGAACACTGGAAAAAAAAAAGCTCGAGAGCTAAAAGCTAGAAAATTCAAATATTTCTGGTAGGCGTAACTCTTGAAAAGACTCCTGTCTTTTATAGAAGATTGGATGGTCATGATTTACGGTCGAAATCTCGAAGAGATTTATTATCATTATAAGCGCAACAGCGCTTCGATTTTTGTGCCAAAAGGCAGCAAAACAGTGGCGATGCTTCATCTTAACCACTCATAATGCGGATTTGATCTGCGTTTTAAAATTTCAAACACAAAGTAGCATTTACACAAAAATGCAACTCAAATAAAAGGTCACATTCGAAAGCAAACCTGCGAATTAAATGCAAGGTCGCATTTGAAAGTAAATCTGCCAATTTAATGTAGAGTCACGTTTAAATTATTTTTGATACTAAATCAATCCTATTTTATATATATCCAAAGTATTTCAAAACACATTCAAAGTTACGAAATTTTGAAAACTTTGGAGGAGATTTTGTTAGCTAACATGTGGACCATCTACCAGAGAGGGATCCACGTTTTGAGCCAAGAAAGACTAAAATGCGACCCTGTTTTGCCTCTATAATATCGAGAGATGAAAAATCTCCCCAAAAGTAAACAAACACGAGTTACTGAAACCTTAAAAATGACTAAGGAGCTAAAAAAAATGTGAATCTTTATTCAGAGAGTTCTGTGTCTTAAGCTAAGTAAAAGCTGACTAAAACCCATATTTTGAGCTAAGTAAATGATTAAACATGAGTCTCTTGGGGTCGCATTTTATCTTCAAAACCATAAAGATATAAGGTTATCTCTTTTTATCATCAAACGCGGATTCTCATTCAGATAGATCCACATAGACCCTTAGGATCGTGTTCTAACCAAAATATGGATTTAATCTGCATCTCAAACGCAGGGTCACGTTATGACGTTAAAGGTTTATAAAACTAAAATTAACCTCGTTTTAATACAAATGCGGATTTAGCTGAAAACTAACACATGGATCATCAACTAAAGAGAGATATACATTGTGAACTGTAACGCCCCCGTTTTTCAGCTGCTTCCCAAAACGGAGGACGTTACTTATTACTTGTACTAGACAACCCAACAGTCATAGGATCTTGGAATAACCGTAACTACTGCCACAATCAGATAAATAAATAACATGTCTGAAACTGAAAAGATTTCATTTATACAAAGAGTTCATTACATAAAATGGCATACTGCTTTAAATATGAATACAAAATAATCAAAAGAGAAAGCAGTGCTCAGACAAAAAGAAATATAAACAAAATATATAAAGATTCTCCAGATGGTACTTCGCTTGCCTATTGTCACTCGATCTGTCCAACGAAGTACGAGTTTTCAACTGGGGCTGGATCCCCTTCTTCACCTTCCGAATTTGGATTCAAAACTCAGGGGATTAAACCCAGCAAGTAACACATTTAAAAAAAAGAATTGTGTACTATCATAGTATATAAATATCAGTGTGCATGAGTATGTTTATATCAGTATTGTTCGTATACATATAAATTAAACATGAAATCAAGTATAAATAAATGCATAAATAAATAAACATGACAATAACTACATAACATGACAATAACTACTCTATCTATTTAATTCTATATTATATTGGTCACAGTCACCGTTCAATTTAAATGTAGAAACTGTATTAATGGATAAAATAACGCTATTCTCCATTGTCGTATAAGTGTACATGCATACCCGGGACCCGTCCACAATGTTCATGACGCTGAACCATGACATGCCGCTAGGCACGACAATCAATTTTCGTACTGTATTACAGTAACGGACATACCACAATGAGTAACAATTATCAATTGGTGATCTAGTAATCATCCAGACCGCTGCAGTAAAAGAATTTTGGCCCTAACAATATAATCAATCCTTATACGACAAGACTCTTATCAATTATATAGTTTCTCCCATCCCCGTGTTCATATTACATTATGTACATGAAAATTTTATTTTACATTTATTTGTTTACTTTTCCTTTCCCTTCTTTAATTGTTTTTCAATTCATAATAATATGCTTGCATTTCCATGACTGTACATGACATGTAGAATCATAGCACATGATTTGTAATATCAAAGCACATGACTTTTAGCATGATAAATTAACACACGATATATTAGTATACAATTATATCACAATGCATATCATTAAAATTATTTTGATAAGCTGGTTCAATTCTTAATGCTAATCAACAACCCAATTTGGGAACCAAGTACATCATATAACAATAATATATTATTTTTATCTATCAATTTTTCCCAATTAATCCAAGTCAAGCTCAAGTCCAATCCCTCAAGTCCAAGCCCACTAAATTCTCACTTAATCATATCTTTTTTTTCTTTCCAGCCCAGGCCCAAGCCCACTATTTTTATTTTTTTTTTATTTTTTTTGGCCCAAGTCCAATCCAGCCCACTACTCTTTTTTTCTTTTATTATTTTTTCCTTTTATTTTTACTGGGCTGGGCCAGGCCTAGTTTCTTTTCTTTTACTATTTTATTTTTTTTTCTTTCACTTCCCGGCCCACGCCTAAGCCCAAATTTTTTTTTCTTTTCCTTTCCGGCCCAATTCACCAAAACCCTTCTGATTTCTCTCTCGGTCTCTCTCTCTCTCTCTTTGCTTCTTCCTCTGCTTCTTCTTTCTTTTTTTTTTCCTTTCTATTTTATTTTATTTTATGTGTTCATCTTTATGCAAAATTTATTGAAAAGAACATAATTATAAACAGGAGCATCCTCATATCAAAAATAAAATTTCTACTCCAAATCCAAACTTAATTTAAACAAAATGGCTAACATTTAATTACTTCTGTAAAAATATAATCAAAAGAAAAATTATATAATTGAAAGAAAAATAATCAATTCGATCGTGCACTAGAAGAAAGGAAGTGTGTTACTTACATCGGATTTCCTTTAATCTCTTTCGATTTGTCGAACCCCGTTTCTTCCCTTTCTCCTTCTCCTTCTCTTTTTATTTTTATTTTCTTTTTTTTCTTCTTCGGTTCTATTGGTGCAGGCAGAGAGAGTGAGAAAGGGAGTAGAGAGTGACGGGGAGAGTGAGGCAGAGAGATAAGGGAGAGGGTTGGGTTTTATTTTTTTTCATTTTATTTATTTATTTATTTATTTTCTTTTCTTCCCAATTGAATGTTCACGCAACCACCGCCCCTTTCTTCCTTTGCCACCTGCTCCTGGCTGCCACTCTCCTTTTGTTTGTCACAACAGCACAGCATGGGTTAATTTGCCTCTCCTATTTCATATTTTATTAGTATTATTATTATTTTTGTTTATATAATTTAATAATTTCGGTTCCATGTAACGTTCTCCAAATGCTACCAAATTTATGTAGGACGTAGTGCTCGACGAGAGAAACTCTACAAAATTATCCGTTTGTTGTTTCGATGTCCGGAATAAATGAACCAAAATTCTAAAATAATTAGAAAGATTCTCCAGAGGAGGGTGGCAGAGAAAATTTGAGGTGTCAGGTTGAGTGTTGTTTAATAATTTACGTGTTAAAAACTGGGTGAAGGGCAAAAGAGGATAAATAATAATAATAATAATAATAATAATAATAATAAATAATCATTCTCACCACTTCACCCCTTTCTCCCTCATTTCACTATATCTCTCACTCTCCTTTTCTCCCTTCAGCCAGAACCCAGTAGCAGAGAAAAAAGAGAGAGAGAAAAATTAAATCGAACCGAGGATTCGAATCGAACCGAGGCAAGTAACACTACTATTTTTTGTTCGTTTCTCATTCATTTCTTTATTTAATTTATACTTGCGTACGTATTTATTTTGCAAAAATACTTGGTTCACATTTTGATCAATTGATTGATATTGAGATCTGAGCCAAATTACTTGGTCGATTTTGATATATATAAATATTGTGATATTTACTTATGTTTGATTTTACAAAAACATAAAATAAAATAATTTACGTTATGCAAATACCCTAACAGTACGTATATTCATGCAAAAATAGGTCATGCAATATATATATATATATATATATATATATATATATATATATATATATATATATATATATATATATATATATATATATATATATATATATATATAAGTGAAGCCATAGTTGTGTGGACATGCAAACTGTGGCCCATATATTATGGCCATGCAAACATGCAAAATAAGTCATGCAAAAAAAAAATAAAAGAGAAAAAAAAAATGATGTGGCCCATATATTAATATCATTAGCCCAGTATAACTGCGTGTTCTGATATCGTTTTGTATCTCCATCATTTTATATTAGAATATAATACTTGGGCTAATGATATGGGTTGAATGGGTTTTGTATTAGGATATTATACTTGGGCCATATCATTTCGTATAATTTGCACGGGCTTTATAAATTGTTACATTGTATTACACACGACGACATGACCATTCATTAAGATTTGTATTTATTAGTATCATGAATAATGAACAAAATTTTGATATGCTAGATACACGATGATATGATCATTCATGGGTGCATGATGACAAGTTTATTATACATTGTTTACATGGAATAAAGTATCCTCATGATACGTGTGTACATGATCTTGAATTTTGATTCTTGAATTATTATTTCTCGTGATAAGGGCATGTACACAGTTTGACTTGACAAGCCACGTGTTTCTATTAATTTATGCATATTATGCATTATTGATATGGGGATTGGAAAAACTACATAATTGATAAGAACTGTATTGTATAAGGATCTTGTTGGCCAACTTCTTGATTGAGGTGCTGATGACTTTTACTGCAGCAACACTAGGTGGTAGTGGGACACCGTCGGATACATGAGTCACTATAAAGGTGATGTTCGTTACTATTTCACAGTACGGGGTTTGACTTGAACACCTAGCGTTGTATTATGGTTCAATGCTATGGGTTTGAAACTGGGCCCCGAGTATGCACGGTCACTTGTACAATACGGAAACTGCGCGCTATCATATATATTATTTAGTTTCAAATGCTAACAAAGATTTGACTTAGACTTGA
>JAYEPQ010000008.1:17523386-17575886 GCA_036321105.1 Dracaena cambodiana
TGTTGTGTCGAATCATCACATTATTTCATTCGATTTTCATCCTTCTTTGAAATTGGCTCATCGAACACTTTACCAATCATCAAACTTATATCAGGTATATCATATATAGCATAGAAGAAATAACATTGACTCCTTCAATCTTACCTGAGTTAGTGGTATCTGGCTACTACGGAAGCTTACCTTTTTTTTGAATTCCCATTATTGAGTTAATGTTACTTATCTGAACCCGTATGTTGCTGAGAGCCATTGCATATTGATAGTTTGTTGTGCATATATAAATTGCTGATGAGCTTGAATCATCTAGTCCATTCGTTGTTGTATTTGTGAAACGTTATCCACTAAGTTACACTTTGGTGGTGGTTGGCATACCAAAGTCTACGTTGTTGTTGTTTGGACGTATTGTTAGGGTGCTTCTTTACAGTTGGTTTTTCAGGCAGAGTGTATTATTGTTGAGGATTTTGCTTCCACTAAAGATTAAGATGATCTTTCCAAATGGGTTATAAATTGATGAGTGGTTATTCCTAGTTGAGGAATTATGTTAAAGGTATTAGTTTGTTCATTTAAAACTTCTTTGAAGGCCGGAAGAGTTGGAAAAATTCAAGTTACATTTCTTATAGCTCACAAATATCGTTATAGCTCACAAATATTGCAAATCTCTTGCATTTCATTTGTCACCTTAACTATTTCTGATCTCTTCATGAGTAAATCTTCAACCTTCTTGGGGAGCATAATTGATTTTGCAGCTATATTTTTGGTCTCACCCAATTTAATAAGCCCATCTCTGTTTGGAGATATTGCTATGGTAGATTTCATTCAGAAACGTCCTCAATTTCAAATTTGTGAATTTTCAGTAAGAGAGTCAAGATATTCTCATGCTTCATTAGTGTTGATGAGTGCCATATATTGCATATTTATAGCCTCCATATTATCTATTTTTCTATTTAAATAATACTACTCGGGTATTTTTAGTGTGTTTTCAGGTAATTCGATTCATACAAGAAGATAATATAAAATCAGAATCAGATTAGGAAACCAAGCTCATAAAATTGTTTAAAGTGAGCAAAACTACAAGATTAGGATGCTGTAGAGAGTTAAAGTCCAATACAGTCAGTAAAATCAAAAGAACAAGATAAGATACTTATGCAGGAGAAAAACTATAAGAAATCACCACTATAATGCCCGCTATTTGGCAGCATTAGCTGCCAAATAGCGGCATAAAGTGGGCCCCATTGGGTGAAAATTCTACGAGAGCTTCAATATAATTTTGTAGTTTTTCACTTGTATCAAAATTAAGGTTTGATTTTTCGAAGCCTATAAATTGCCTGTATCCTTGTATTCTAGGGTTTATATAGAATAATAGAGAAAATATGATATAGTTTTATACTCAAATTTTTAATTAATAAAATTAGAATTTTGCCGAAGGGGTGACAGCTGCCATATCAACTCCAGAGGTATTCCTAACTGTTCTTCAATTTATCTTAATTAATTCTTTTTTAATTTCTTTCTATTTTAGATTTATATTGCTTTCTAGATTAGATTTCTGCGCTTTCATGAATAAAAATAGGATTTTGTTACTAGAATTATGAGTAACTAATTTTATTTAGTCTTAGGATATAGATGAAGCTAGTTTAATAGATCCAATATGGATTTATCTCTTCTTTTTCCTAAAAAGAAATAAAGTCATGATTTTTCTATAAATAAATAAAAATTAGATTTTGTAAATCATAATTTTTTGATAGATTATACTTAATTCATATTTTGATAATCTATACTTAGATGAGATTTGGAATTCATATCCTTTGTTCTTATTTATAGAATTATTAACAAGATTTTCCTATAAATAAATTGATAGAATAAACTTGTAAATCTAATTTTTTTGATAAGTTATACTTAAGTTTGGTCATTTAATAGCCTATACTTAGATTAGGGTTTGAAGTTTATTTATTTGCTTTTGCTTATAAGGTTTCTACTAGATATAATTTGTTTTTAAGAAAGATATTATCTTTAATGGTTTATACTTGTACGTCACTTGATAGGTTATACTTAGAGACATTTAATTAAAATCAAATTACAAAGATCATCTTTTTAATATGTTATTTGATTGTTCATAATTAAAAAATTAGAAAGAAATAGATAATTCATTATTAAGTTATTATTCTAAAAAAGTTAGGAAAAAATAAATAATTCACTATTAGGCCATTAGAAATTATTTTAATAGATTTGAAATCCAATCACTTTTTGGTGTTCAATTTGGCTCAATTATTTTAATTGACAAACACCATTAGACACCAGATAATATTTGCAATATCATAATAAGCTCCACCAACTGTCACTAGATACAAAAATGTAGATCTTGATTAAAATGGGAAACCAAATAAAAAGTTGAAAATCTGCAATGCAGTCAAGTCGACATAGTAAATTCCCCTAGAATTTTAAAGAGAGAGAATAAGGAAAAGGAAAAAAAGAAAAAAGAAGAGAAAATAAGAAGGCAAAAAGATAAGAGAGAAAGCTGATGCTTTTATAAACCGACTAAGGAAAAAAAGAAAAAAAAGAAAAAAAAGAAAAAGGCACAACGGGAGGAAAAAGGCTAAAAAAAAATTAATAAACCGACATAAGACGAGTATAATAATAAACTGGCCACTTTGTTCCTTCTGCAACTTTTTCTCTAAAACCCCTCTCTTATCCCTCTCCTCTAGGGCTTCGACCTCGCATGCGCTGATCGATCCATCGCCATGGACGAGATCTCCAGGCTCTTGGATCTCTTCGAAGAGGGCAAGGGCAGGCCCCTTCGCGATCTCGCCCACCGCCTCCGTTCCGATTCGATCAGGCCCGGCCTTCAAAGATTCCTCGCGATCCTCGATGCCGGAGTCGGTAGCGACGACGACGGCCGATTGGGATTCGAGTCGTGGAGCCGGTCCCAGATCGAGGCTGTCGTCTCCGTCGCCAAATTGCTCATCTCTTCCACTGTGTCGACTTCTGGTGCGAATATGTTCGTTTTGATTGATATTGCTTTTTCTTTTTCTTTTCCTTTTCCTTTCTGGACTAATCATCAGGATTTTGAGCAGCGAAGTGTGGAGAGGCGGCGATTGTGGCGATTATGGAGAAGTCGTTGAACTATTGCCTCACTCTTCTTGAGAAATCAGATTTAGATGGAGTTGATTTCAGCTTGCAGGTTCGATTTTAAAAATTTGTTTCGTACTCATTAGAATTAACTAGATTCCATCTATTTGTTTGACTTATATTTGTGTCAATAAGACTTGGCCCTTTTTAGTTTGAACTATTAAATATAATGCTTTACATTAAAAAAAAAATTGGTAATAGAGAGATTCTATTCTAACCTGATAGAAGCTTTGTATGCTATAAACTTTGCTTGTGTGCATTTTTTTTTTTCATCCATGGAAGTTCAAAATAATTCTACCATATATTTATCTTTGAAGTTTGAAGAAAGATTCAGTACTTAGTACTAATTTTACAGCAGCAGCAACAACAACTCTTTCCATAAATATGTTTGTTAATATTCATTTCCAATAATTACATGAACTGTTGGCAATAGCATAGAAGATGACGGACAATTGGGACCTAATCCTAATTGATCTTTCATCGTTATTGAGTTTCAAAACCAGTAAGCTTCTTCTCTCTTAGGCTACTTAATTGGAAAGGATGATGGAAAAAGTTCTGACATTCACGACGAAGGAAATCCTACCATTGGATCTGTGTGTGTATTATATAATATAATATATATACAAGTGCTTTGATATATTGACAATGGATTGTAGAGTGAGTCCCTAATTAGGAGTTCATTTTGAGTATGATGCGATTGACGAAGCAAAGTATCATTTATTCTCTCCTAGTAACTGTGATAAGGTATAATTTCATACATGAAGCTATTTCGGGCTATTTGGATGTGACATTATTAACATACACTGGATGATGTATTGACATTATATGGATTCATCAGATGTAAAAATGTAATGCCCTTTACTCTAAATATACTCTGGATCAGTCAAATGGGACGATTAGTCGCACATGCTTAGGTTTTTTTCGTTTTAACTACTATGTCAAATACTTAGAAGTCAAAATCAAAGTTCATATTATGGTTATTTACTAATTTCCCATCTAGGATGTGGGACCTTCCTCATTATTTTCTCAGTCGCCAAAATTTAGTTTTGCTTTATGGTTCTTTTTTGATGGTGCTATCTTGTTGTGGAAGCATTATCCCCGCATCTGTTACATAGACTTTCTGTTGGCGGGAGCCCTTAGTGAGACAAGGGCAATAATCTTGATATTTGATAGATGTGTACATCTTTGTTAAAAGCAGACTTCTCTCTGGTGATGGTGTCCAGTTTTTACAGGATTACACATGAATTAGTTAATTGGCGTTGTTGATTGGTTCTGTTTGTAACTAGTTCAATAACATGGATATAGTTACTCTATGAGAATTGTGAGACTAGAAGGAGCTTAGAAAATAACTTAATTTTGGTGCATGTGCTCTTTCCAATTTTTTTTTCATAATTTTAAATTGTCCATTAAAGTTTAAATGGACCTCATGTTGGTGTCAAGCTTTCTTAAACTTGTTGTTTATTTGTTTATCTTTTGGTGCAGGTTCGCTTTTAAATGTTTTTTTTTTTTTGCGTTTTTATGGTTTAATATTCTTTCCTTATTTTTATTTTTACTTACTGACTTGTGCACTTTGAGATTTAGCAAGGAAAGAACAATTATTCAAGTATGAAGAGTTATGTGAATGGGAAGATTGATAATGTGGAGCATTGTCTATCTGACTATTAAAAGCTAAAGCTGGGGCAATATATACAACATCTTTAGTTCGCTGTACATGCGACAACATGTGTGCAACATAAGTAAAGGAGTTAGACGTATTTAACCTTTATATATCTAATTTCTTTTGGAGCTCATCATTTCATACTTGCATTTTGGGCTCAAGCCCTAATTTGCTTTATAATGGTCTTTAACATGCCACTTATATATCATATTTTCTTTGAATTTCTTCAATGGATTATTTTCTCAAGCTTATTTTTGTTCTTCTCTTTAGTTTTGTGCTTGTAGGCTTAAATGAAGTACTATTACTCGGATCACAAATTTGAGTTATGGCATCTGGGAGATTAGATCGGGGGACCATTCTTTACTCTTCTATGTATTTGAACTGGGGGGGTTTATGTTGTCCATCTTCCATGTTGCCATTAATAATTGAAGGGCTAATTTCATATTTCATATAATGTACATATATTATAATGAATTATCAAGTGATCCATGTCTAATTTTCAACTCATCACGAAGCCTGCATCTTTGGCATGGCGTTGGCATGGCATTAACGGAGTTAATGGGAAAGACAATCATCTATAGTATATACCTTCTGGTTCTTAAAGAAATATAATACCTTGTACCTAATATTTCATTTATCCCAAACTCAAATACTAAAAATATGCCTCAAAGTTTTTAAACAAACACTAATTAATTAACTATTTTTTTAAATAAAAAGGGATATTCTAGTTATAATCCCATCTTCGTCAAACATACCCTAATTTTACTTCTTCAAAGATATTCTTCATCTTAAATTGAACTTTATTTAGCGTGGTAGTTGGTTCACACCTACATTTGTAGAATGCTTTAGGCTTTTTTCATTTGTAATTTTCTGGATTTATTTTTTGAGAATGACCTGTCGGCTCACGTGTTAGCCCCTGTAGCATGGAAAAGGAGCCCCACCATAGCAGGGAAGAAAACTCCCAATTTTACTGATCTGTTAATTTGAAATTTTGTTAAACATAAATTTGGTGTTTTAAAGTAAATTTTTTCCCACGTATTTACCATGTATTTAGAGTAGAACCCATAGCCTTCAGATACATTCTATTGGATGCAAAATTTGGTTTTACCATTCATCATTCACATATAGTTTTTTTGGTTGCAAACCGAGGGAAGGCCCCTGAACCAGTGGGGATACATTATATTATTTTGTGGTCATTTGCATTTATGTTGAGTCCAACAGGAGGTCATGAAGTCGTTTTTCATTGAATCATTTTAACATTTTTGAATCTGTTAAGATTTGCCTTCAATGTTCTTAATGGGGATGATTAGTCACTGTTTATTTTCAACTTGACTAGGCCAAGTAAGTTAAATAACAGAGTAGTTTTCTTGAGTAATATGTATTTTGGTGAGCTTTTCTTACTATGTTTTGCCAAAAGGATTTTGGGGTCGACATGGAAGGATTCAAATGCTTATCTGCCTTCATCTTTTGGTATCTACCTCTGCATATGCAGACTTAATAACTTATTATGCTTGAATAGAATTGTGACTGAGATGAACCATTATCTGTGTGAGCTATTAAAAGTACATGACACAGTCACACACTTCACATTTTTTTTTGGGGTCAATTTTCAAATTCTCAACTATTTTGACTTTAGTTGTGTTCTTCCTTGAAATCATAGTTAAACATATTGCAAGCATGATAAATACTTTAACAGCAGAAGTTTCTTAGTTAAAGAGGGAAAAGCGGAATTTGAGAGAGCGATATTAGATGCAAGGTGCTATGCAATTAATTATTGATATGATATATGCAATGCTTAAATAAATGTACCTAATTATTGGGTTGGGGATACTTAATTCACTGAATTCATCAAGGAAGTGAGTCTTTCTATAGGATGTGCACCTTAACCTATGAGCAAAGGTGACCGACTCTATTTAGGATCCAAGCTGTAGAATGCAATTGGCTTTCTGATCTGGTTATTAGGTTATCAGCTCCCACTATTATCTCAATATCCCATTTTGAAGCAGTTATTTTGGCTTAGCTATTATTGGTGAAGGCAATTCTCTTGTGTAATCTCAGAATCCATGTTATTGCCGGCTGATTGTTTATGGTATCATTTATCTATAATGTCGGACATATCATCTCAAAACATTGGAAATCTCAACAAAAGATCAAGAGTCTTGGCAATATTGGTTTTGGGAAGCACTAACACTTCTATTCTCAAGCTGTATCATGTTGACAATGTAAAAATTATGGCAATTTTGCCGTATTATTCATGTTTTATGCCTCTTGGAATTTACCGTGTCATAAGTTGTGCCATGTGGAACCTGCATCGGCATATCCATGTTCATGCAAGCTAGATGCTACTAGTATTACATGATATGTATTGTATCGTACACCTCAAAAGATATCACAGAATCAGATACGATATTCCCGATATATATTGGTATTGGTCATCATTTAAAACCTTGCTTGTTGGTTCGAGTTGGAAATTAACATTATATTTGCAGCAAGTTCCTCATCTAAAATTCTTAATTGATGAGACCTTTTATTGTTCTTAACTTTAAATTCTCATGACTCGAAAGAAGAAAAAGTTGAGGAGTGTTTCCTTCCTATCTCGTATCTTTACTATGCTTTTATTGAAAAGTTAATTATGAAGAGTCCTCGTTATTTATAATACTTAACATTTTATCCCTATGAATAAATTGTAGATAGTACCCGAACCAGGGCACTAATACCCCCTCAACTAGTTATTAGCAACTAAACCCTCTTGCTAAAAATGGTGCAAAATTTCTGTTAGCAGTCAGGTGTCTCGAATGTGGCAGAAGATGACTTATATGCCCCTGCTCAACCACCAGAGAACCCATCTCAATTTCCCTCTTTCCTCTCTATTGTTCTTTCCCTCCAAGACCTTTCTAAAATCCCTCCGAAAATTCTAAAATTGAAGTGAGTTATCATAGTTGTAGACAGACAACTGAACTTGAAGTTGAAAACTGAGATCTGCAGGTCAGAAGTTAAAAAATTGTAGTAGTTAACATCACTCAACCCTACACAATGGCTTTGATGAGTTATCTGCCTTTCTTAGGTGCAATTGATGAAGAAACTGGGGTGAATTTTTAGTGGTAAAGAGGAGGTAGAAGAGGGTAGTTAGGGAATTAAGTTTTAGCATTTAAATCATGTGCTTGTGACTGTTAATGAATGTTGATAAAAGCCAATGCTGTTTCTTGCTGGAGGGAATGAGTTGCTAATAACTTTGTTAGGGGGGGGGGGGGGGGGTATTAATGCTATAATGTCAACAGTTTATGGATACTAAATGCAGTTTCCCCTTGTCCTTATAATGGTTAGGCAGGAAATTTGCCAAAATTTTGTTTTAGAATTTTTTTTGGTTACAGGGTTCCAATTGGTGCAATGTACTTGGTACATTCTCTTACACAATACATGTTTAATCAAAATTCATCTCCTAATTGGCAGGTCATCTCGTTTTTGTTCTTTCATGGCAAGTACTGTTGGGCTGCTGGTGGACCTATAATGTTTACCTTGTTTCTTATATTCCTTGTACGGCTTCTTATTATCCCTTCATGTGTGTCCATGCCTCTATCGATTAACTGATATTTAATACTACTATGCATGTGCATGGCACATATTTAATAAAATATACATTGTTCTACTTCGTGATATTTATGTCCAAAAAAAATTGTGATAATCTTTACCTAGTGCCAACTTTGAAGGAGGAAACTGCATCTGTTTTACCATCCAACCAAATCAAATAATTGCATTATCATCTCATTAACTCTATGAAGACAAATTCTTTCCTATGTAACAATTTCAGTTGGCCAACTAAATTTTTTTAGTAAGAGGGTGACAGATTAACCTAAGGGACGAACATGTTTTTTTGCCTAAGGGTGACAAATTAAGCACTTATATAAAGTAAACATGTTAATTCCTTGCTTATTATTGAATTGGTTTATGAAGGTTGAGTCAGAATTTCACCATTTTTTTCAAACAGTTATAGAATTTTAAAGAAAAAAAAATTGAACACGTTGTAGAAACAAATCAAATCCAAATTAGATAACATGCATATTAGGTGTGTTAACTATGTTAATCTGAGATAATCCTCTTCTTTTTACGTTGCTTCTTCTCTATTTTTCTTTTATGATTATGTTTCACCTAAATTTTAGAAAATATATATTCACTAAAATAGAAGTTTACTATAAGAAAGAAATCAATTCCTTAGTCTTCTTTCCCCTGGTATATTTAAGAATTTTTCTCTATTTTAGTAGAAAGCATTTGAAAAATATGTTTCAGTTGCAGTACATTTAATAGGAAACAAGAAATTTGTACTGAACATGGAAACAAAAAGCCATGCCTCATTCGTTTTCTTCTATATTCTTATTTCTTTTTTTAAATCTAAAATTGATGGATAATTTTGAAGCAATGTTTAAAATAACAATAACGTTAACATAACGTTTTTTTTTTGTTAGGTTATGTAGTAAATAACGCAACACATAACGTAGGTTACGCAATTTTTTATTTATTTAATTAAAATAAATATAAAATTGTATTTAATAATTTTCATAAATAAGTAAATAAATCTAAAAAATCATATAAAATATTGTAAAATCAATATAAAGGCATAAAAAAATTATAAAATTTCATAGCAAATATCACAACAAATTTTTAAGTCATACACAACAAAATAGTTTTTCCTTATAACGTGAAGATAATTCTGTGTGATCATCTAATCTACAAAAATAAGATCATTCTCCTCCAGAATGTAGTTTGCATCTTTCGGATCGTTATCATCCTCTATCTTATCAAAACTATCATCAATTGCTTTTCCTTTATTTGAAAAGATGATACACAAGAGATATACAAATTAAGATGTTATTAGATACTCAAATCATGATAGTGTTCATTTAAGAATATGAAATTGTAAAAAATTGGATAACTTACAAGTATCGACCCTTCGTTTCTTTGCTGGGGTTTCAATTTTATTTTGCTTGTCTCCCTTATTCACAATAGATGGAAGAATATTTTGATTACTTTTGATTGCTATTAATTGTAGTGACTTTTAAGAAATCATTCGTTCTTGTATTAGAATCGTCGTCAGTAGGTTCATTTAGCAGTCCAATATCTTCAGGGAGACAAGACTCTTCATTCTCAACAAGCCATTCATCCTTTGGTGTCGCTTCATCAATCAAAATTGGATTCAAATTCATTCGCCTCTTCCGAATATTTCTCTCTAAGTTTAATATTGTACATGACGTACACGAGAGAATGTAGGCGTTATTGTTTCAAGCGATATCTTTTTTTTGAATGCACCTTTAACAAAGTTGTGAATTGTTATATGAACATGATAATAAATAAAGTACTTAAAAAAGAATATATTGAGTTTTTTAAATTTATACTTGTTCAAAAGTGCTCTAATTGCGTTCACATGCAGAAGCACTAGTCGTAAGAGAAAGGATTCGAATTGCAAACTTTTGGAATGTCGGAACATTCTCTCCAAATTTTTTCCACCAGGCAGATAAAAATTATAATTAATTTTGGTGTTAAAAAATGCAAAAAAATAGCTTAATGATATGTCTACAAATAGAACCCTAAGAATGAAAATAATGAATTAAGATATATTAGGACTTCGAGTGTTCATAGTTATTTGAGCTAGCGGGGATCCAAATTCTCCAAGTTTCTGTTTATACTGATTCAGATCCACATCAGCTTGTGCATACTTATTGAGGTCGGGGATCATTCGTTGCATGCTTTCACGAAGGCCTCTTCTAACCTCCGGTACGTTGGAGAATGTATTACTGTAGAAGCTTATAGGATTTAGAAAGTAAGCCGCTGCATAGAGGGACCTAAGCAATATGCATGTCCATTTCTTATCAATCAAATTCCAGTATAGCATGTACTTCCTCTTACTGTCCCCACAGACATCGGCAATTTTCTCTTTATAACTGTCGAGATACTCATATAGAAAAGGCATGGAATGTCGCACATCTGAATCCACATCACGCAGCACATAGACTAGTGGAAATTTGGTGCTAAAGTAAAAGAGAACTCGGCTCCAGAAGTTTCTGCTAGATAGCACTGTTCTTTTTGCCTTCACTGCATTCGGTTTCTTGCTCCAAACATTCTTGGTGAAATCATCAGAAGTAAATATTTTCGTCAATGGCTACTTTAATTTATAGAGTCGTTGTAGAGTTAAGAATGACGTAGCGAAACGAGTGATGGCCGGTCTTAGCAATTCCTTTCCCTTCGTGTATGTCCACATCAAACTCAAATCCAACCATGATTATATATGAATTGTATTATCTCCTTTGCTGTTTCAAAAGTCTCCTTATGGATCTTCATCTTGCCTATATTCTTCAGCATCAAATCAATACAATGAGTTGCATAAGGAGTTTAGTAAAGACATTTTTGTGAATCTCTTGCCTATATTCTTACAACCGTTTTTTTCCTATGCCGCCATGTGCTTCTTAATTTTGTCAAAATCCTCAATCTCGGCCTTAAGAATCCGGGTCCTTATCTCATATGAAGTTGGTTACTTTAAGCCAAATTCGAAGTTTTCAACTTCTTCGATCATTTCCTTCCAATATGGACTATTCAATATGATGAATGACAACCCGTTTGAATAGATACATCTGCCTATTTTTCTGACACAGTCCTCTTTAGCCTTCTTTACGGCTGTCTCCAACATAGATTGATGGACTTTAAGATTAATAAATTTATCTATCTTGTGGGACTCGTTCACACTCCATGTCTAGTACCGGCCAAATGGTGCTTAAGTCGGATGATTTCCGCAGTTACGTGGTGATTACAGAATTAACAGTAAAAATAATTTGGAGGTTTCCCTTCTTTATGAATCTCCTATTCTCTGGCCGGATCCATATTTTTGGACATGATTCTTGTGGATTATCAAATTTCAATCTACAAAATAATATAATTTTCTAAGAATTACTTTGATACAAATAATTCAACAATTGCTTCTAATTACTTGATTAAATTTATTCAAATTCCAACAATTTCTTCTAATTCAAGTCATTCAACAATCACGCAAAAAATTTCATCTACAAAGTTAATTCAAGTCATTCAACAATTTCACAATTTAATTCAAGTCATTAAACAATCACAAAGAAATTTTCATCCATAAAATTAATTGAAGTCATTCAACAATTTCACAAAATAATTCATCTCATTCAACAATTTCACAAAATAATTCAAGTCATTCAACAATATCTTCTACACAACTCATTCAAATTTCATGATAAGTAGTTCATTTTTTCCTTAAGGAATTCAGTTTTTATAAAAAAATATTAATTCAGTTTTTTTAAAAAAATTTAATTAAGTTACTGTTTAGTTTAGTTTTTTTAAAATAACTTAGGTTAATTCAGTTACAGGTTTACAGGTTTACTATTTTTACAGATTTTTTAAAAAATATTAATTCAGATTTTTTAAAAAATTTTATTTCAATTTTTCATCAATAATGTAGTTTAGCTTAATTCTTTTAATTACATAACCTGGCAAAGAAAAATCACTCCAAACACAACTTCGATTGAGATCACTAGAAAAATCAAGTTTTTAAAAAAGATACTTGTAACCGTTAATCTATGGAATAAAAAGAACTACTACTAACACTGATTCCACAATTGAGATCACTGGAAAAATAAAAAGTAGTATAAATAAATGGAAAAAAATTCTCAAACAATTACCTTCATTGGAGCTGCGGCCTGTCGGAGAGCGCACGGAACGTTGGCCTCCCTTCCACTGCCTTGGCCGCAAACGAAACTGAGAGGGTGGTGGAAAAGAATCTGCGGCTTAGAGCCGACTCGAGTGAGGGCGGTCGACTGGAGAGGGTATTGGAAGATAATCAGAGATGATTCGGAGTTGGTCGGAGCAAGAGAGGGATGATTAGAGTTGATCGGAGCAAGAGAGGGGGTTGGGTAGGGCTGTCGGCAGAAATAGGGAGAAGATCGGAAAGGATTGGCTCTTAGAGAAGAAGAGGAGGGGCTGTCGGCGAAGGATCGGAGAGGATTTGGGCCGGAGTTGGTCGGAATCAGAGACAAATTTGGAGAGGGCGAATGGCAATCACGAGGAAAGGGTTTTCGATTAGGGTTTATCGGAGAATCGGGCGAAACTGAGGAGTGGAAACTGGGGAGTTGGATTTTTATAAAAAAAAAAGTGTGTAAATTACGTGCGTTACGTTATGTTATTTCATAACGTAACATAACACACGTTATTTAAAAAAAACGTGCGCTACGCAACAGGGCATTATTTTGCCATGCTACGGAATGCAAGAGGGTAAGTTACGTTTCGTAACGCATTAAAACGCGTTACGAAATGCATTTTTTTATACATTATTTTGAAGCTCCATAAGATTTTTTTCTATTAAAATTGTAGAGAACGTCAAAATATAAAAATCTCCTAAAATTGTGATATTCACAATTTCCTATTCTAAGGGAAATTTTCAAGTTTCATTATAGAACAGATTTTGCAACCTAAAAAAAAAAAAAACCAATTTCACAGTTTATTTTTAAAATGTGACCTGGGTAAATTTAATTAGGGAAATTAATGAAGTTCGGTCTGTATTAGCACTCACTAAACTTGACCAACTCTGATGTTTTAAATATATTTTTGACAGAGTATTCGGTACTTTTTTTGGTGGCATACATTACTATAGTCTGGCATGATCTTCCTATGAATTATTATCACATATTTAACTATATTTATTTCATATGTGGGAGGGGTTTCCATGGTTAAGAGCATTGCTATTTAGTAATAAGTTTTTAACATATAAGTGGGCGACTAATATCTAATGTACTATTCTTCAACAGTTCATTTAATTGGATCATACTTGCTCATAAAAATGAAGTGGACCTCAAATCATAGGATGGTATAAGAGAAATGTGGGGAAAATGTTTCTTTATTTGAGTCTGACATCCATAATACATAATATTAGCATCCACATCAAATTTCTGACCAGACCACTACAATTGGACTTAATTAACAATTTTAGTTAACATATGATACTGTATAAATGTGATGATGCGGATGCAATCAAGACTCTTCTATGTCATTATTTGTATACAATAAGAAATTCTACCAATGATGTAGAAGAATCATTTAACTGTTCAAATTTCCAGGATTTGAAACTTTACTTCATATTCTATATGCTAGGGCCACACATGCTTCAAGCCATGTATGCATGCACATGGAGCTCTAGGAGAGAAGTTGCAGGAGATGCATTCATTTTTCCTTTTGGACAATGGTTTGTAAAACAGATTCAAGTACCACAGACATGCGTTGCATGTATTTGATATAATAAAAATTGTATTATTTGCTAATATTTATGCACAGTAAAATTTGTCATGTTTATTTATTCAACATCAGTGTTGAAGAAGTAAAATGCAAATGCTATACCATGTCGAAGCAATTCAGTGATGGCACTATTGCCTCACTAATCATATAGAGATAGAAATCATTGTTGGCAAATCAGTATAGAAAATATAATTTAGTGATTGTATTATGATGTTCCTCTTTGTCCCCCTTTTTTCCTTCATATTTTGATCGAAGTGGATCTCAAGAACTTCATGTCGTTGCATGTCCTATGCTTCATGCCTGTTGCTTCTAAATATTTTTTATTTATCAGTTAATAATTAATACAATAAAAGATAAAGTTAATAGTTTAAAGTTAATCCTAATAAGCAAGTACTAAAATTAAACGTGAATCTATGTCAAATTAGAATTCATTATATTAAAATTAAATAGAAGTCCATATAGAATTATAATACATTAAAATTAAAATAAAATAAGAATTCATTCAAATAGAATTTTAATTAACTTGGGAGTCAAAGTGTGTGGGATGAAATTTGATTAAAAAAAGAGAGGGGCTGCAAACTGTTCGCATTTAAGAGTATTCGTCGATCTTAGTTCTCAGTTTGCTCTTTTTAGGCTCTAAATATTTGGATTCTATTATTACTCCCCAACTTTAACATGACCTACCTGTTTAAATTGTTGTGCTTCTAAGTAAGTTGTTAATGAGAAGTCAGGAATGCTGAGAGTTTTAACCATGCCTTTCCTGCCTGACTGTCTGTGACTTGGAGACCGAGTCTAGGGTGTAGATAGGTATCGTGTAGGTGCTTTGCTTATATGCAATATGGGCGACAAGGAGTATGACAATAACTAGAAAACTAGTGCTTCCTTTATTCTTTTTTTTAGTTAAAGATTATCTTCTATTAATATAAGTTGCTGGGGCCTTTATATTTAAAAGTATAATCATGAATGATTACTGCTGCTAACCTCCTAGTTTCAAGTTTTAATATCTGTTTCCCATGGCTTGCGGTTGCTCATCACTATATTTGATTATAAGTTATGTGACCAAAATTTTGAATCACCTTTATTTGTTTACTATGAGTTTATGACTGGTAAACTTTTATGAAATGTTGTAGGATCCATTCTTAGGGGAATGAGTAAAAGAATGATGTTTGTGTATTATCTGTTTCTGTACCTGAACCCACCCTAAACGTACATACATCTACATGACTAAATGCTCATATATGCGTTCAATAAAGTAGTTAATTTAATAGGTTTACACTTGACATTAGATGCACTTCAGCATTCTCATCCTCTGTGATACTGATCTACACCAATGAGTACTTTTCAAGTAGTTAGACTGGGGAAGGCTGATAATGTCTTATGAAGACAGACTGGGTAATATAATTTTGTTTCTTTGAGAAGTGTTATTAGTTTACTAATCTTGAAGCAAAATCAACCCAACCTGTGGGCTAGCCTGAAATTAGATAAGCCAACCTGAAATTTGAACCAACCTGAAATTTTAACTGGCCCAAAGCTTAATGGCAGGTTTTATTTCTGGCAACAAGCTGCTCAATGTTTCGGCCCTGACTGACCCGACCCTTGACTCTTCTTGGCCTTGTCCAAATTGGATTAACTCAACTTAATTTTGGTTGTGCCCCACTTCTTTCAATTTATATTTTGTTATTATTTTTCTTATTATTCTGTTTGTAATGTTATATTAGAAAGTGAATCAAGAATTATATTCAAATGGAGACTGATAATGAGTCGCTAATTACTTTTTTCGTAACATATACACAAGGACAGAATGGAAAAAGTGGTTGCAACATGTGAAAATGCTATCATTAATGAATCTCAGTAAAAGTTGGACTCGTACATTTGTCTTCACTGTTGGTGTTTTCTGAATACTAGACTTAGATATATAGCAGGTATTCTAATATCCTATTCACTAGATATATCAATCTCTTTTTGTTTATTTGAGATATACAGGATCATTTTGTATTCTTGTTTCATGTCACCCTGGGTCTATTCTGTATGTAATTGATCTTTGCAATAAAAATTTGCATGATGCTACCAAGACATATTAATCAATATCTCATTAATAAGTCACTACAAGGCCTTGTTTAGCAAGTGGAATCTGGAGTGTAAGAGTAAAAATTCTGGGGTATTAGACATTTTTAGGACAGTATGTGGTCACATCAGTGAGGTTAGCAGGATTTAGTAAGAATTATCAACTATATTTTTCTCCACAAAAGAGTAGGGGCATGTAGAACCCATATAGTCGTTACTTGCTAACACTTGTCCCCTTTAGAGTGTTTTGCAAAGTTAGTAACTCTATTGCCAAACACAGTCGAAGGGTTTATCGGCGGTAGTATGCTATGCTATCAGACTGCACCAGAAAGCAGGCTTATCTGTCAGAATGTATATATTATTTTCATATGGGATCTACTGTTCTCCTTTCGTTTTTTGTCATCTTAATTTGATTATTTCATTACTACAATTGAGCCTTTTAGTATAATTACAACATAGAATGATAGAATCATATGCCCTCACCCTCTTCACTGTGGGAAAATGTTAGCACAACACATTAGTGGAGGAATTTTTTCGTCCATAATTTTGGGTGCACATTAGATAACTATCTTTTCTCCCACCACTATTCCCTAATTTTTTTAGGGATCTGAGTTCATTGTTGGATCTATTATGAAGTATTACTACGTATAGTGTTTCTCTCTAGAATATGTGGGAACAGTCTAGAATAATAAAACATCTAGATACCATCCACTGATGCATTTATTAAGTAAAAGGTAATGCATATTATATGAAAATAATTTCTTAAATTTTTTTGAGTTGTAGTCCATTTTTACTATCTCCAGTAATGTTTTTTTCCTATTTTTTTAAATTATAATCTTAACTCCTGAAGGTTCACTCATTTCCAATTTCTTGTGTTTTAATTTTGATTTTGCTTTCTATCAATTAGATACCAAATTGATGATTTTTAGTAAATACATGTTGTATTCACTTGATGGAATTGCAAATGAACTCTAAATTTTATGAAATTTATTACTAAAAAAAGCTAGGGTTATAGAGATCATGATCCAAAAAAGAAATTTGGCAAAAATGAATGGGATTACTATTTTTTTGCCTCTAGCTTACGTAACTTAGCTGGCGGGTCATTTAGTGGAATCCCTTTATCATCGTAGTACACACACATATATGTATATTTGTGTAAGTGTATATTTTTATGTATGTGTGTAAGTGTATATTTTTATGTATGTGTGTATATAGATGTATATATGTATGAGTTGGACCACAAACTTTTAAAATTTGGACTGCAAACTTTTTATTAAATCTAAAAAAATTGGATTTAATACATTTCTCACGATTCATTTGCTTTGAGATATGTGTCGGTCAAAATTTTAAAAGGTGAATTGTGAGAAAAGAATAGAGTAATGGTGGACCACCGAGGAAAAAGTGTTAAAACTAACATTTTAGATTTTGTGAAAAGTTTTTAGTCTCTCTTTCTTTCTCTTTGTGTGTGTGTGTGTATTCAGTTTTCTTTTTCAAACTTTCTTACTTCGTCTGCACTAACACTGCGTAAATCCAACACAAATCATACCATGTGTAATTTAGTTATATATATATGTATATCTATGTATCATGTGTGATACATACATGTATACATACATACATATATTCAGTTCTCTTTTTCAAACTTACTTCGATTACACTGGCTCTGTGTTAAACCAGCGCAAATCGCAATGTGTAATTTTGTTGCACTTGTTGGTGCACATAAATCATTACTATAAGATGATACTATAATTTCCACAGATATTATTGGCCAAATGATATTTCAAAATTCAAATGAGTTGTAAGTGATGTATTCCTTTGCTTTCACTAATTAAATATGAATATAACTGGAAAACATTGCCTTTGCTCCTACAGTATTGATTACTGCTGCCACCTGACGGTATGTGAATGCTTGTTGTCTGTGCGATGTGCTGGTTTGAAAATATGCTTCTGTTTATGTTGATCTCAAGTCATTATGCTTCTAACTATACGTTAGATAACTTCATTGAGTTGCTTTTAATTCTTTGCCTTCAAATGGATTATAGATATTTTTGCAATGTTTGCATTTATTTCTAATTACTTGAGTTGGTTTTTATGTTCATAGCCTACTTTTCTTCTTTTAACAGAATAGCTTGGCTCAACTATTGGAAATAGCTTTTTCTGATGGATCTCTCAAGGAAAATGATGTAACTCAGCATGACCCTGTAAATGCCTATATAGAGCTGTTGTCAGTAATCCCTGTTAGACCTGACACTACAAATTTGGACAATGACCCTAAATATTCTCTACAAGGTATTGCTTTTGTGGTTTTATGCATGGTTAGTCTACTTCTATTGTGTCTTTTTAACTAGTTTTAGTTCTAACATCTGGTCTGCGTGATTTTTCTGGTAAAGATATTAGTTGTTTAAAGGATGGAAATTCATTGGATGAGATTTTGAAGACTTTGTCTTCAGAGTGCTTGAAACCGGATGTTCTTGTTGCGCCATTTGCTGAATCTCCTTTATCTCGTGCTTCGGAAAGAACGATGACTCTTGCACAGAACTGGGCAGCTATTCATTCGAACTGCATCTCTCGCCTCCTTAAACTTTGTACAAAACTCCATGGCTTCCCAGTTTCTCATGAAATAATGGCAGAGGATGCAAATTTGATCCTGAGAATGTGCTTCAGTCACAGGATTCTTAGATTAATTGGTCACATCGCCAGGGAAGTTCCTCATGATGCTTTTGATTCCGAGCTGTTACATTCAATCACGGGCTGTGCAGATACAATCCCAACCTTGTTCAGTTTGAAAATTGAATATGCAATCTGTGATTCAACAACTACTAACAATTTCGGGAGCCTTGTATTGCTAGTACTGGAGGAATTTCTACAGCTTGTCCAAGTTGTCTTCCGGGATGTACATGTATTCCGAAACATACAGTCATGTTTACTTACATCCATTTTGGACATTTTAGATTCGAAGGTATGGAGATACGATGGATCATCGTCTTCTCCTAGACCTCCGTTAGTCTACTGGCCTCAGGTTGTTCTATGTGTTTTGAAACTTCTAAAAGAAACTAGGAAGTGGACATCTTATACATGTGACTGGAAGGATATACCTGATTACTTAGGCAGGTATGGAACTGGTGGGTTTTCTTATCCAATTCGCTCTGAGAAACTTCTTTTGCTTAAGAGGTATGCATGTGAAGAATATATAAGAATGATGTTTCCACCCTCCAAACAATGGTTGGATGATTTGATGCATCTTGCCTTTTTCCTTTACTTTGAAGGATTGAAACTAAGGCCAAAGGTTGACAGGCTAGAAAGTTGCAACAAAACTGCTATTATTTCAGAGTCCGATGGTTCAATAGGACATGAAGATGAAGCAATTTTTGGAAATCTTTTCGCAGAAGCTAGTCGATCTCCTGGATTGTCTGATGGGCCTGATCAACAAACTAATGCAGTTCCTGGTGTCTCCAGCCGTCATCTTTTGCTGATGGAAACAACAGCTGAATTACTCGACTTTATAAAAGAGAATATCTTCTCTCCGGAATGGCATTCTTCTCTTTATGATGATGCCTGCAAAAAGATTGATAGGAACCTCATAAATTTCCTACTTTTGATTCTTAATTGCCGGACTTCTTTGCCTGATGAAAAGAACTCTAAGAGCTGTACTGCTTTGCCACCACAGAGGACACTTGTGCATGTCAGTGACATCTGTTTTCAGCTCTTGCACAAGTTTCTTGTTCAACATGTTTTGTCAACCTCTCTTAGGGAACACCTTGCTGACCAAGTCCTGAACGTAGAAAATGGAAAATATGTCTACAATAGCTACACTCTTACTCTATTATGTCATGCTATTATTTCTCAGGGGGGATTGGATGATAATCGTCTGAGAATGAAAATTTTTGATAGATATATTGACTTTGTTCTCAAGAAGATAAAGGATATCTGCTCCGTATGTCCCGAGTCTAACGATTTCTTTGAAACTCTCCCTTGTGCCTTTTACTTGGAAATTCTACTGATAGCCTTCCATATGTCTAATGATAGTGACAAGGCTGCTCTAGCAAGTAATGTGTTTATTTCTCTCAGAAACATAGATGTGCCTAAAGCTGGATTTAGTGGAAGGCAACTTTTCTGCTGGGCTATCGTTGTTTCAAGGCTGGTTTTGGTTCTACGGCATATGGTATCTTACCCATCTTCCTGTCCTTCGTGGTTGCTTTTACGGTTGAAATCCAGACTTAAAGAGGCCCCATCCAGAACATACATCTCTTTGTCCCTAAATGATCATGTGTCATCCTGGACATCAGTTGTAGTGGAAAGTATTCTTGGAGATGCCATCAAAGAAGCTGCAGATGTTGGTATGCTTCTTCATCAGATGATTGATGTCATCCCCCATCCAATTGCAGTCTGTGAAGATAATGGTGCTTTCTATGCCCTAGGCTTGAACTGGGGTGACCTGATTTCCATGTTTTCATGGATCCTTAGTTTCTGGAAAGGTAAAAATGCTGAAACAGCAGAGCAGCTCATCCTGGAAAGATACGTCTTCTTACTTTGCTGGGGTACTGTTTCTAGTGTCAGTCCAAAGGCGAATTTTATTCTTCCTTCCAGAGGCACCTGGACCGGCCTTGACTTGTCAAATAGTGAGCTTTTCTTTCACTTTGGCCTTATGGCACTGAACAACAGTTCTATTGTTAGCACGGAAGTTAATTTTTCTGAGGTCATCTTAGATCTACTTCAGCAGTTACACACGGAGCACTCGCAGGATATGACTTCAGTGCGAGGTTGGGACTTCTTCAGAAAGTCTTCATGGCTGTCTCTAGTACTTTCTCTGCTTCATGCTGGCATTTGGAAATATTCTGTAATACATGGGATTCATGGGGTTGAGCAGAGTTGGATTCCCCACTTTAAAGAGAATGAATTCTTGCATATTGCTGAAGACACAATTGTTGACATGCTTCAAGGGAATAATAGTGGGTTGCTCTGCAATTTACTATCGTCTTTCCTGAAGATGTATTTGCAAGTTCTTCAGGAAGCATTTCTTTCACTGGTTGATCATAACAGATATTTTGTGGATGGGGTTTCTCCTCTATTGTTGCTTAAGAACGATGGATTTGACAAGAGTAAGCAGGATGTTTTGCTTGAGAAATCTGGTTCAAGCCCTTCACAGCTGGAGCACTTATATAATCTCTTACCAAAGTTGGACGAAATCATTGCTAAAGAAGATGCAGGAAACACGAGTGGTGTCTTCTACGAGTGCGCATTACATGGTTTTCCATCACATCCCGACACCTCCAGCGGTACTATTCTTTCCTGCATTCTTGCTGTTAGAGAACTAATTTGTACGTTGGATGGTTATCTCAAGGTGAAAGCTCCTGCAGTTCCCATTAAAACTGATGTAGCTTGCCAACTCCTCCATTCTGTAATGGCTATCAGATCTGATAAAATTTTCCGATGCATCCATAAAAAATGTGAAGTTATATGTACTAGTTTGATTTCACGTGAGGTGGAATTTTCTGGTTTAAAGGATATGTATGCTCTGAAACAAATAGAGGGGCTCCTGGCAGACATCAATACAAGGCAGAGAGCAGATCCTGAAACTCATGAGATGATTATTACTATTGCTGTTGACATTATTAATGGCCTTCAACAAGATAATTCTAAGGCAGAAGTTTTCCAATTTTGTGTGGGTTTTGATGCATGCATATCTGAAGATGTCATGAATTTTTTCTGTCAGCAACCTGGTGATATTTTGACTTTAATTGATGCATTGGAAAATTGCTACTCGGAGACAGTTAATTTGAAGGTACTCAACTTATTCGTTGATCTGTTAGCTAGTGGGCGTTGTCCTGCCCTTAAAGAGAAGTTGCAAAGAAAGTTTCTTGGAATGGACTTGCAATACCTATCACATTGGTTAGAAATTAAGCTTTTAGGATGCATTACAGAATCTTCAGACGGAGTTGTTACTACAAAATGTAGTCCTTCTGCACTCAGAGAATCGACTATGGAACTGGTGATGCACCTTGCAGCACCACCTGGTGAAAAATTGTCCTCGGAACTCCACAATCGACTTATTGAAGCAATGCTCCTGTCACTTGATAGTGCATTTACACTGTATGATATCCACAGTGCTAAAGCTTATTTCAATTTTGTAGTCAAATTCTTAAATGGCGAGGCCTCAATGAAGCTTCTTATGGAGAAGTCTGTGGTTTTAATGGGAAACTTGGTTGGTAATGAAGCATTGCTTCCTGGTCTGAAGTTCCTATTTGGCTTTCTGGGTGCTGTTTTGGGTGACTGTGGAGCAAATAAGAATACCCCTGAGAGAATTCCATCAAAACTTTCTTCAAATAGTAGTTTTGGTTCAGGATCAGTAATATCAAAACCTGGTTCAAGAAAAAATTCAGAAAATTTAATTCTTCCTGCCAATACAGAAAATGCTTCTGCTTCAAGAGACTGTGATGTGACTTCCGCAGATGAAGATGAAGATGATAACACATCTGACGGGGAGTTGGGCAGCATAGACAAGGATGAAGAAGAGGATAATAATAGTGAAAGCGCTCTTGCCTCTAAAGTATGCACATTCACATCTAGTGGCAGCAATTTCATGGAGCAGCATTGGTATTTCTGTTATACTTGTGACTTAACTGTCTCCAAGGGTTGCTGTTCTATCTGCGCGAAGGTTTGTCATCGAGGACATCGGGTTGTTTATTCTCGATCAAGTCGCTTCTTTTGTGACTGTGGGGCAGGGGGTGTCAGGGGAAGCAGTTGCCAGTGTCTGAAGCCTCGGAAATTCTCTGGAAGCAACAGCGTACCAGCTCAGAGTACAAGTAATTTTCAACCATTTTTGCCCTTGGCTGACGATGGCGATCCAGTAGCAGACAGCGACTCAGACTTGGATGATGAGTTGTGTTCAGTGGATATTGACAATTCTCTAAAGCACTCCATTCCTAAAGAGATACAAGATGGACTTCCTGTGATGCTGGAGAGTCTTAATGTGGAAGATCGTGTGCTTGAACTCTGTAATAGACTCCTTCCTATGGTGATCAGCCAGAGAGAAGCTAACCTTTCAAAAGATAAAGAGGTACTGTTGGGTGACGATAAATTGTTATCTTACAGTGTTGATCTTTTCCAGTTAAAGAAGGCTTATAAAAGTGGGTCATTTGACCTGAAGATAAAGGCTGATTACCCAAATTCCAGGGAACTCAAGTCACATCTGGCTAGTGGTTCCCTTACCAAGTCATTGCTCAGCATCAGTGTCAGAGGTAGGCTTGCTGCTGGAGAAGGAGACAAAGTGACAATATTTGATGTAGGGCAGCTAATTGGACAACCTACAGTTGCACCTGTGACAGCAGATAAGACTAATGCTAAGCCACTCTCCAAGAACATTTTGCGGTTTGAAATAATTAATCTACTGTTTAATCCTGTTACAGAAAATTATCTTGCTGTATCTGGGTATGAAGACTGCCAGGTGCTCACAGTAAATCCTCGTGGTGAAGTAGCTGATCGTCTTGCTATCGAACTTGCTTTACAAGGAGCTTATATCCGTAAAGTGGAGTGGGTTCCAGGTTCTCAAGTTCAACTAATGGTGGTCACGAACATGTTTGTAAAGATATATGACCTTTCCCATGATAACATAAGTCCCATGCACTATTTCACACTCACTGATTATCTCATTGTGGATGCAACCCTTGTCCCTTCTTCTATGGGGAAGTTATTTCTCCTTGTTCTATCAGAATCTGGATGCTTATTCAAGCTACAAGTGTCAATGGAGGGAGATGTCGGGGCAAAAGCACTTACTGAGATCATCCAGGTTCAGGACAAAAGTGTTCCCTCAAAAGGCATTTCCCTGCATTATTCTTCAACTTATAGATTGCTTTTCTTATCTTACCAAGATGGGACTTCATTGATGGGGCGATTGGATGCAAGTGCAGCTTCTCTTACCGAGATATCAGCTGTACATGAAGATGAGAAAGACAATAAATTAAAACCAGCTGGGTTGCACCATTGGAAAGAACTGCTTCCTGGTAGTGGTTTTTTTGCATGTTTCTCGAGTCTTAAGTCAAATTCTGTACTTGCAGTGTCCTTGGGCCCTCGTGAAGTGTTTGTGCAGAACATGCGATATGGTGCAGGATCATCTTTGCCTTTGGTTGGAATTGCTGCATATAAGCCTTTATCCAAGGATAAAACACACTGTCTTGTTTTACATGATGATGGCAGCCTTCAAATTTATTCACATAATCCTATGGGATCTGACAGTTCAACAAATGTGAATGCCGATCAAACAAAGAAGATAGGATCCAGCATTCTCAGTAACAGAGCATATGCTGGTTCAAACCCAGAATTTCCGCTTGATTTTTTTGAAAAAACAATATGTATCACAGCAGATGTGAAGTTAAGTTGTGATGCCGTGAGAAACGGTGACTCTGAAAATATCAAGCAACGGTTGACATCAGATGATGGCTTCCTAGAAAGTCCTAGTGCTGCAGGGTTCAAGGTAAGATCTTTAAGCACGTAGTGCTTATGGATACATGTGACTTGTCAATTGTATTGTCTTGTCAGCAGTAGCTATGTAGTTTTTGCTTGATGAAGATACTTATCTGTTTATTTTGTTTGTTTTCCAGGTTACAGTATCGAATTCAAATTCTGATATAGTCATGGTTGGTTTTCGTGTGCATGTGGGTAATACGTCAGCAAGTCACATTCCTTCTGAAATTACGATCTTTCAGAGAGTTATTAAACTGGATGAAGGGATGCGATCATGGTACGACATCCCTTTCACCATTGCTGAGTCACTTCTGGCTGATGAAGAATTCACAATTTCTGTTGGAAGAACCTTCGATGGATCAACCATGCCAAGAATAGATTGTCTTGAAATTTATGGTCGAGCAAAAGATGAATTTGGTTGGAAGGAGAAAATGGATGCAGTCTTGGATATGGAACGCCATGTGCTTGGTGCTAATTCTGGAGCAGGTGCTAGCAGGAAATGCCGGATTATGCAAACTGCTCCTATACATGAACAAGTTATGAAGGATGCTCTCTGGCTTCTGTCTAGAGTTTATTCATTATGCAGGTTGCATGTTCTCACAGATGCTGCGGATGCAACATTGGAGCTTGACAAGCTCAAATGCAAGAATTTACTGGAAACCATATTTCAGAGTGACAGAGAACCACTACTGCAGTCTGCAGCTTGTCTTGTTCTTCAAGCAGTGTTTCCCAAGAAGGATATCTATTATCATGTAAGGACTGCTGCATAACTATTGGTGGTCAGTGTTCTGTGCTTTCTTGTTTCCATTCACTAACAATACGCCATTCTCAGGTGAAAGACGCAATGCGTCTCCTTGGGGTTGTGAAATCTTTTCCGACACTCCTTTCAAGAATAGGAGTTGGAGGTGTTGCATCTGGTTGGGTAATCAAAGAGTTCACAGCGCAGATGCATGCTGTGTCAAAGATTGCATTGTGTCGAAGGTCAAACATGGTGGCTTTTCTTGGAGTTCATGGTAAGTTTGCATTATTTGTACCTATCTTGTTCATATGCACATTTAGAATAGTTGTTTCAAGTTCCACCAATAGCAACAAGCTTTTAACAATTTAACCATTTCAAGCAAAACTTAAGCTGTGTTTGGCAACAGGAGTTAACACTGAAGTTAGACTTAAATAACTGCCAAACGCAGGGAAAGAGTTAGGGTGTAGGAGTCGAGTTGTGTAGGAATCTATTGGTAACCTTGCATTTTTTGGAAACATTTATCCAAGTGCCCCCCACATTTTAGGCAGAACTTAGTGTTATGAGTTACCTATTATTTCTCTTCTTAAAATTCATAAATCCTATTCAACAATTTTATGCAAGCAAGACAGTAGCTTGTAGGGGTCAGCACTATTCAGGTAAAACTGAAAATATCAGCCCAAATTGCCCAGAAATTCATTGTTTGGTTTGTAATGTATGTTGGAAGGTTTCTGGTTTACTGGTTGTTAAGACCTGAAACAGTCAAACTGATCCCTCTATCCCCAGTTCCGAATTGAGTCTCTCCCTGTCTCATCTGATAAAAAGTTTTTCCCATTCTATTCATCCGCTTGCTCTTCCTCTTCCTAAAAAATCCTAGCAGCTGGCTCCAATACCTAAGTTTGTATCTTTTTCTCCTTGTCGGCTTGATCTCCTCAACACTATTCTTTAAGCTCTCTATACTTCTCTTCTCAAGTACAAAAATGATATTTGATTATTCTAAGTCAAGTAAGAAGTCATAAAAAATGTTCTTTTGACTAGGATTTTCAGAGGAACTAGAAGTATGGAAGTTTTTGTTTGAATAGTTTCATCTTTAAGAAATTTTGAGAACTTTGCTTGTATTTGATCCTCTTAATTAGTTAAAAAAATGATGATTTTTTTGCCCCCCCTCCCCCCCCCCCCCCCAAAAAAAAAAAAAAAAACCTCACTTTTGGTACTTTTATTTGATGAGTTTCATCGTTTGGGTTTGTGAGGGGCTCCATGGATGATGAACCTTTTTTTTCATCCTACCCCGTAACTTGTTAGACCGAACCGAAGTGAACCAAGTTGATTTGGTCTAGTTTAGGTCTGGATCGGTTAGTTTGGTTCTGTTTTTGTAAAGCATATCCAAAACCAAATCGATGCTCATCCCTAGTAGCTTATTATACATTTGGTGATGTAAATGTCATGTGGGCTGTAATTGAAATGCATGAAACCTTAGGATTTTAATATTTCTGTATTTTTGTTTTGAACCTTGCCCTTATCTTTATTCTCCTCGTGAATTGTCAAATAAATATTAATCTTGTTTGGGATGTACATAAGTTCAGATGGTGTCAAGTTTGAGAAAGGAATGAGGTTACAAGTCCTGTCATTCACTAGTTTTCATGTCATGATTTCTCTAAATATTGCCAGCCGAATATACATTTGCATGAGTTGTCGATCTCATGCCACTTTTTGAGAAATGTAGTACTCAATAAATAAATATCTTGAACAACTTATGTGCATGTGCAATGCGACATAAGTATCATTGCGAAGCATACTCTGCATATAACTCTTGGCATGTAATTTGCTCGCAGTCTTATGTTTGCATGTAATATCTATCATTATTCATGATCTTGTTTTGTACAAGGAACATAGCTATGCATAAATTTGAATACTATGACAACAAATCTTATTGGCATGCAGTTATTGAATAAATATAACAAACTTTTGAATAAGTCTGACAAACTTGAATGTCAAACTAGAATCACTTCGTGATGATGTGGCTTGCTGCATATGCTTACCCCTTTTCTTTTCATAATTGCACTAGATCAGATTTTAGTACGTCTCCTATAACATGTTCAGCATTAGCAATAGAACATGCCATTATTTTTCTCTTTCAGATGAAAGAATAATCCTTTTGATATAGTGCATCATTATTGCATACATTTTCGTAACCTGAAAAGGCATAATTTATGGGGTAGACTGGAAAAGAAGTTTCTAATTAGATTAAAATTAGATTTTAGGTGGACTTGGGATTGGTAAGCAAAGCTATTCAAACAATAACGGCAAAGCACAAACCAATGCTAAAAATGGGAAAGGTAGAAATAGCAGTTCATTTTCATATGAAGTTCAGGTATCATTTGCACAGTATTTAGAATTTACTCTGTGGAAGTTCTATATTACCGTCTAGGTTGCCCTTGCAGTGAATGAGAATTTTATTTCTCTTCATAAAGTAACTGTGTGATGATTATATTTCTTTTCTTCAATCTTTTGTTGAACTACGTAACAGAACACTTTAAAATGGTGAATTGTTGAGTGACTCCTGTGTCATCGTAAAATTTCATATTTATGTAACATTTATGCCTGACAGCTCCCTTTTGGGTAAGGATTTTGAACTGATACGGAACAAGTTCTAGAATCTTTTGTTGATTTTTGTTTGACATGCCAAATTTTAGGTAGTAATATGTTCACAATTTTTTAACAAAAAATCTGTTTAATCAATTGTTAGAAATCAGCAGTGTAAACAAAACAATCTGATTAATCCTTTGAGGAATCTATGTTCTGAAGATGCTTTTACACTTCCTTGTTGAGCTTCCTAATGCCAAGCAGTTCTTTAACCTTGTATTGCTTTCAGTTTGCATAGTTCTAGTTTCCAATTTCCCTTGCAAATTGCTGTTTCTGCTTTCAGCTTAAGTTTTGTTCACTAATAAATTCAATGATTAGCGCATAATTCTTGTGAATCTTTTGTCCTTTGATCATCAGGAACGTTTTACTTGTTAAGAGCCAAGACTAGACTTTCTAGAAAATAATGAAGGGTGGCTGGAAATGTGAATTCAATTATTTGTTCTTGTGGATCTTTTGTCCTTTGATCATCAGGAACATTTTACTTTTTAAGAGCCAAGACTAGGTTTCCTAGAAAATAATATATGGTGGTTGGAAATGTGATCATTGGGGTATGAGCGTTAATAGATCTCTGAACATATCAAAAAGTACTTCAGTATGAAGAAAAAGTCAATAGTTTGCCGTGAACCAAATATAAAATATAAGGCACATGATATCAGCCACAAAGTTCTCTATTAGAAGATCTGCCAATGTTGTTTCCGAAGGCCTATCAAAACAAAGCGAAACCTAGCCTACATCCAATTGAAAATATTAATATATTTTTCCATGAAAGTCACTATATTCCAAACCATTATATCATATATATATATATATATATATATATATATATATATATATATATATATCATCATTCATGATATTTACATCACTAAAACACCTTATATTGACCAAGTACTTGTAGCTTGCCTTCGATCTTCAAAACATACTTCTCTACTACATCAAGCTTAAGAGCTAGAAATATTACCACTGATTCACCACACACTCTCGTGGCATGCTAGACCTAAACATCGGGCCACACTGATATAGAATGGTGTTTGCATATAAGTTGAGCTTCCATGTGTTTAGTTAGTGGTACATATCTGATAAGTTATGTAAGCAAAATTAAGCATAAAGTGAGGTAAAGCATATATACAGCTTGAGCTTCCATGTGTTCAATAAGTGTTACATATCCAATAATTCATGGCATTCTTCAAACTAGTTTAGCTTCATGGACAAAATTTAGTAATGGCTTGGAATATCAAAACTAGGCTGCCTGTCTAGTGCAGTGCCTACAATGCTTGCTTGCTCTAGACCACCAAAGCGGCAATCTATCTGGCGCAGGCTGGCTGCAGCGGCAATCTTCTTGGCAGAGTGGAATTTCTTTCCACATAGGCTTGTGATTCAGTTTCTAGGTGTACATCTTGACAAAGGAATAATGCAGTGCATTAATTGATATGCTGGACATGAAATGCATGCTTCATGTATTTAGCCTACAATGGCAAATTCCTGCAAAGCAAGATCTTGTGCCTAGAATGGCATACCAATAATAGTCCAGTAATTCTTACAACGACCATGAAATCTCTCAGACATTCTATCTTTCATATTCACAGCCATAATTTCATAACTAAGGAAAGGCATACTATGAGAGAGAGTCAAAAGCTTAAATCAAAGAATATGGGACACACTTACAAGCTTTGCTTCAATTTCACTCCCTTGTATGGCACCTCAAGAATAGCCTCTTACCTTTAGTATGTTTTCCTTAGATTACTTCTCTCTTTTGTCCTTGTTTCTCTTTTCCTTTCTTCATGTCTTCTTACTAACTTGCTAATTCAGCTAAAAAAGGAGAGATCCAAAAAGAGATGAGTGGGGGGGGGGGGGGGGGGAGGGGGGTTTTATAGCCCACTCTTTACCTCTAATTGGGAGCGAGTCTCCATACAAGTGGCATTGCTTCTAGAAGCATGTTGCCCCCAAACCTCTTCATCCTTTATTTAGATTGCAGCACATTCCTCTGACATGAAGATTCCCTTTAACATATTTTATATGCTATCTGAAATCAAATCACAAACATATAATTGCAAATGTCAAATCATCTTTAATTCACAACTATTGACCAAATAATTAAGTAATAAACTACTTATTAAGCAGGTTAGTACATTTAACGTTGAATTGGCTCATAAAATCAGTTGTCTTTTTTGTGAGGAAGCTCGCATTTCTTTGACGAACATGAGTACTAGGTAATTCAGTCCCTCTGCACATTGAGTTTGTAAAGTGCTAGTAGTCAGTAGGATTTGGAATCTAATCATTGTATTAGCTTAGAGATTTATTGTCATCCTGAGTGTCGTGGTCTTTCTTGATGTGCTTCAGTCAGATGATTGACAATACTGGTGAATGATGTTTTTTTTACTATTATTTCTCATCAGTAACCTTAAGATGTTTGACCTTAAACTTAACCGCCATTTTATGTTTTATCACTGCATCTTTGAACAATTCATTGATTTACCTGTAATCAATTTTCACTTGTATGGTCCATCTGCTGCTTTTGCTTTGCTTGCTCCTGCTTCTTATCTTGCATGCATGCTGTATTTACTTTTTCCAATTTATCTAATGCAGGCTCGGGGGTAGTGGATGGACTAATGCAAGTTCTTTGGGGGATTTTGGATTCAGAGAGACCAGAAACGCAGACAATAAACAACATTGTGATACCTGCCGTGGAACTTATTTATAGTTATGCAGAATGCCTGGCATTGCATGGAACTGAAGCATCTGGATGCTCGGTCGCACCTGCTGTGGCATTACTTAAGAAACTGCTCTTTGCTCCATATGAGGCAGTCCAGACATCCAGCAGGTCTTTTATGTGATCCTGTACTTCAAATTTTCTCTTCTTTTTTTGATTTTCCATGTGTAAGTTACTTAAGGTATTTACCTGGATCTTGTTCTTGCAGTTTAGCCATATCATCTAGGTTGCTTCAAGTACCTTTCCCGAAGCAGACTATGCTAACAACTGATGACGCTACCGAGACAAATGTTAGTTCACACGTTTCTTCTGGAATAAATGCAGCTGGTGGTAATGCACAGGTTATGATTGAAGAAGATTCATCTACGTCATCTGTACAATATTGCTGTGATGGTTGCTCTACAGTTCCTATACTTCGACGCAGATGGCATTGCAATGTATGCCCGGATTTTGACCTCTGTGAGGCTTGTTATGAAGTTTTGGATGCTGATCGGCTCCCTCCTCCACATTCTAGAGATCATCCCATGTCAGCAATTCCAATTGAAATTGATGTTCTTGGAGGTGATGGTAATGAAATTCATTTCTCAATGGATGAGTTAAATGACGAAGGTTTAATGCAGGTTGCTGCTGATGTAAGCATTCAAAACTCTCCTTCAGTTCATGTTCTAGAAACCAATGAAACTGGAGATTTTGCATCATCTGGAATTGATCAAAGGATAGTATCCATTTCTGCGTCAAAGCGTGCCGTAAACTCTCTACTGCTCCATCAGTTAGTTGGGGAGCTCAGAGGATGGATGGAGAAAACTTCTGGTGTTCAAGCTATTCCTGTCATGCAGTTGTTCTACAGATTATCATCTGCCGTGGGTGGTCCTTTTATGGATAGTTCGAAACCTGAGAACCTAGATCTAGAAAAATTTGTTAAGTGGTTTCTTGATGAGATCAATCTCAGCAAACCATTTTCGGCAAAAATTCGTTCCTTTTTCGGGGAAGTTTCTATTCTTGTCTTTATGTTCTTCACTTTAATGCTTCGCAATTGGCATCAGCCTGGCAGTGATTATTCTCAGTCAAAGTCAGGTGTGGAGTCACAAGATAAAGGGCTTGTGCAGATTCCTTTATCATCTTCGACTGCTTTGTCCACTGATAGTAAAGAAAAGGATGAATTTGCTTCTCAGCTTGTCCGAGCTTGTTCCTTTCTGAGACAACAGACTTTTTTGAACTATTTGATGGACATTCTACAGCAGCTTGTTCATGTTTTCAAATCCTCTTCTGTGATTGCTGAAAATAGTTCGTCTGGTGGTTCTGGTTGTGGCTCCCTTCTAACTGTTCGCAGAGAGCTGCCAGCTGGAAACTTCTCTCCTTTCTTTTCTGATTCTTATGCAAAAGCTCATCGTGCAGATCTTTTCATGGATTACCACAAATTGTTATTAGAGAACACTTTCCGGCTGGTGTATAGTTTGGTTCGCCCTGAGAAGCAGGACAAATCCGCTGAAAAGGATAAACCATACAAGGCTAGTGCTAGCAAGGATTTGAAATTGGATGGATTTCAGGATGTTCTCTGTAGCTATATTAGCAACCCACATACGTCATTTGTGCGAAGGTATGCCAGAAGGCTCTTCCTTCATCTATGTGGCAGCAAAACCCATTATTACAGTGTGAGGGATTCCTGGCAGTTTGCAAATGAACTAAAGAGGCTATACAAGCTTGTAAATAAGTCTGGTGGTTTCCAGAATCCCGTTCCATATGAGAGGAGCGTTAAACTTGTGAAGTGTTTATCCTCTATGTCTGAAGCAGCTGTGGCCAGACCTAGAAATTGGCAGAAGTATTGCTCAAAGCACACTGACCTTTTGCCTTTTTTGATGAATGGGATATTTTATTTTGGTGAAGAATCTGTCATTCAAACTCTTAAACTTTTGAATTTGGCCTTCTACACTGGAAAGGATATGGGCCATTCTACTCAGAAACTTGAAGCTGGAGATGGAGGAACTAGCTCTAGTAAAAGTGGGACTCAACCTTCAGACTCGAAGAAGAAGAGAAAAGGTGAGGATGGAAATGAAAGTTCTGAGAAAACATATATTGACATGGAACAAGCTGTCGAAATCTTCAGTGACAAAAATGGCTGTATTTTGAGGAGGTTTATTGATTCCTTTTTGCTAGAATGGAATTCAGCAAGTGTACGCGGTGAAGCCAAGTGTGTGTTATATGGTATTTGGCATCATGGGAAACTGTCATTCAAGGTGGCCATGCTAACTGCTCTCTTGCAGAAAGTGAAATTTTTGCCTATGTATGGCCAGAACATTACGGAATACATCGAGCTCATGACCTGGCTGCTAGGTAAGGTGCCAGACTTTAGCGTGAATCAACAAGAGACAGAGCTTGTCAGCCAATGTTTGACATCTGATGTGATAGGTTGCATATATGAGACTCTTCACTCACAAAATGAGCTCTTGGCCAATCATCCAAATTCTCGTATATATAATACTTTGAGTGGTTTGGTAGAGTTTGATGGGTATTATCTTGAAAGTGAGCCTTGTGTAGCTTGTAGCTGTCCAGAGGTGCCATACAGTAGAATGAAGCTCGAAAGCTTGAAATCTGAGACAAAGTTCACCGACAACCGGATAATTGTGAAATGCACAGGAAGCTATACTATTCAAACAGTGACAATGAATGTTCATGATGCACGCAAGTCAAAATCAGTAAAAGTTTTGAATTTGTACTACAACAATAGGCCTGTAGCTGATTTGTCAGAGCTGAAGAATAATTGGTCACTATGGAAGCGTGCAAAGAGCTGTCATCTTGCTTTTAACCAGACAGAGCTGAAAGTTGAATTTCCAATTCCAATTACTGCTTGCAATTTCATGATAGAGCTGGATTCTTTCTATGAGAATCTGCAAGCTTCCTCCCTTGAGTCGTTGCAGTGCCCCCGCTGTAGCAGGCCAGTTACTGATAAGCATGGCATTTGTAGCAATTGCCATGAAAATGCATATCAGTGCAGACAGTGCCGCAATATTAATTATGAAAATTTAGACTCTTTCCTTTGCAACGAGTGTGGATATAGCAAATACGGCCGCTTCGAATTTAATTTCATGGCAAAACCAAGTTTCTCATTTGATAATATGGAAAATGATGATGATATGAAGAAAGGTTTGGCAGTTATTGAATCAGAATCAGAGAATGCACACAGAAGATACCAACAACTTTTAGGATTCAAGAAACCATTGCTTAAGCTTGTATCAAGCATAGGTGAAAATGAAATAGATTCACAGCAGAAAGATACTGTGCAACAAATGATGGTGTCTTTGCCTGGACCTTCATGCAAGATAAACCGAAAGATTGCATTACTAGGTGTATTATATGGAGAGAAATGCAAAGCAGCTTTTGACTCTGTGAGCAAAAGTGTCCAGACACTGCAAGGACTGCGGAGAGTGTTGATGACATATCTAAACCAAAAAAGTCCTGATAATGCGGTGCCTTCGTCAAGATTTGCAGTTCCAAGGTTGCCAAACAATTGCTATGGCTGTGCCACATCTTTTGTTACACAGTGTATGGAGTTGTTACAGGTGCTGTCAAAACATGTAAACTGCAAAAAGCAACTTGTTGCAGCTGGTATCTTAACTGAGTTGTTTGAGAATAATATCCATCAAGGTCCTAAAACAGCTCGTGTTCAAGCGAGGGCCGTTCTATGCACATTTTCCGAGGGTGATGCCAATGCGGTGGCTGAGCTGAACAATTTGATACATAAGAAGGTCATTTATTGCCTTGAACACCATCGGTCAATGGATATTGCAGTGGCAACTCGTGAAGAGCTTCTCTTGCTTTCCGAGACCTGTGCTGTGGTGGATGAGTTCTGGGAATCAAGGTTGCGTGTTGCATTTCAGTTAATGTTTTCTTCAATCAAATTAGGGGCAAAGCATCCTGCTATTTCTGAACATATTATTCTTCCTTGTTTGAGGATAATATCTCAGGCATGTACCCCTCCCAAAGCTGATACTGCAGATAAAGATCAAGGCATAGGTAAATCTGCTTCTGTTTTGCAGTCAAAAAATGATAATACTTTAAGCCCGTCTGCAACTTCAAGTAGCCTTATTGGAAGTACCAAGTCTCCTTCTGAGCAATCAGAGAAGCGATGGGATGGTGGTCGAAAGGGTCAGGGTATTCCACTTCTAAGCTATTCTGAATGGGAAAAGGGTGCTTCATATCTTGATTTTGTTAGGCGGCAGTACAAAGTCTCACAGGCAATAAAAGTTGCATCGCAGAGAGGTCGGCAAGACCCACAGAAGTTCGAATACCTGGCTCTAAAATATGGCCTTAAATGGAAGCGTCGCGCATGTGGAAGAGCAGCTAGGAGCGACTTCTCAACATTTGCATTGGGTTCTTGGGTTTCAGAATTGATATTGAGTGCTTGTTCACAGTCTATAAGGTCTGAAGTATGCAACCTTATCAGCTTGCTCTGCCTGCAGAACACTTCCAGACGGTTCCAGTTATTGAATCTACTTGTGTCATTGCTTCCAGCTACTCTGTCTGTTGGAGAAAGTGCCGCAGAATATTTTGAATTGTTCTTCAGAATGATTGATTCAGAATCTTCACGACTGTTCTTGACTGTGAGGGGATGCCTGACCACTATATGTAGGTTGATAACACAGGAGGTGGGTAATGTTGAATCTCAAGAGAGAAGTCTCAACATTGATATATCACAAGGATTCACTCTTCACAAACTTATTGAGCTCCTCAGCAAGTTTCTTGAGGTGCCTAATATCCGACTCAGGTATACACCATGCTTTTGCTTTGGAAATTTTATAATATTATTTATTGTCTTTCTTCATCTAACAGTTCTATGTATTTTGCTAGATTCATGAAGGATGAGCTACTTTCTCAAGTACTGGAGGCTCTTCTTATCATTCGAGGCCTTATAGTACAGAAGACAAAACTGATAAGTGATTGTAATCGACTTTTGAAAGACCTTTTGGATAGTCTTCTTCTGGAAAGCACTGGCAACAAAAGGCAGTTCATCCGAGCATGTATTTCAGGTCTGCAGAATCGTGCAAAAGAGAAAAAGGGGCGTACTTCACTGGTATGAAATCAGTTCTAGAACATTTCTTATGTTTCTTTGTACAAAAAGTTTTTGGTATAAAACAGTTGTCAGTTAGTCCCCCAATTACCCAACAAGTCGTGCAGGTTCTGATCCTCAGCACAATAGCTCATTCTTTTATTCTGCAAAATTATCTATCATCGAGCTCTGTATAGTATCAGAAGCCCATACTACTATTTAGTACATATTATTACTTATTGACCATGTTCTGATCATGGTGTGAATATTTTATGCAGTTTATTTTGGAGCAACTCTGCAATACGATTTGCCCGTCAAAGCCAGAACCTGTTTATCTTTTAATACTCAACAAGGCGCATACTCAAGAAGAGTTTATAAGGGGCTCTATGACAAAGAATCCTTATTCAAGTACTGAGATTGGTCCTTTAATGAGAGATGTCAAGAATAAAATTTGTCATCAACTTGATTTATTAGGTCTTTTGGAAGACGATTATGGCATGGAATTACTCGTTGCTGGCAACATAATATCTCTTGATCTGAGCATTTCTCAAGTGTACGAGCAAGTATGGAAAAAATATCATGGCCAATCACAGAATAGTTTGTCCAACCCTTCTGCACCATCTTCTGGGGGATTTACTTCTGCTAGAGATTGTCCACCAATGACGGTAACATATCGTCTTCAGGTAGGTTCTGATATGTCATAATTTTGCATAACTTGGTGTTTAAATAAGGCATCCCATCACTTAATATCTTGCAGTGACATCATTTTCCAGTGGGTTCTGTCAATAATTTTAATAAGTATCTTTCTATGATAGCATGATTTATGTATGCTATGTGCCAAAATATGCATGTATGTTCGTGCATGTTGAGATATGTGCATCTTTAGATATATCTTGGTAACTCTCTTGCCTTCCTTCAAGACATGCCTGGATCTATTTTAAGTAGATCTTATATTCCTTTTTTTGATCAGTCTACTGTTTCACATGTTATCTCTCTTGGGTGTGCGTGTCTGTCCATGTGTTTCATTGGTAGTCATATCTCTTGTTCGTGCTTATAGATGATGATGTTTTTTTGAGCAGATGTTTGCGGGCATACATTTCTTCATGTGTGTTCTGGGAAAATGAAGCTACCTCCACACCTCCAACCAACAACCTAACCACCCAAAAGACATGGAAGCACACACACACACATTCCCAAAATATGAAACATACATACCACTGTTCTAAAAAACGCCCTATGCGGGCGCATATGCGCCTGCATATGCGTTTTCGCCACCCAAACGCGTAGAAAATGGAGAATGCGCCCAATTATGCAGACAAACGGGTTATCGGGTTTCGAATGTTAAAAATTCGTCCGACCCGCACCCAAAACCCGACCCATACCCGCAACCCATTACTTATTTCCCTTCCTCATCGAATCGATGATTCCCAAATTCTCCCAAACCGAAACTCCCGAGCCCAGCGGAAAAAAATCCTAATTCTCTGATCGCCCCTTTCCCCCGCCAATATCACCAGCGACCTGACGACATCTCCTCTGGTGGCTGCGGTCCTCAAGGCGAGCTCTCCAGCAGCGGCGACATATTTTTTTTTTAGTTAAGATTTTGGATCTCTTTAGGGTTTTGATGTTTTTTTTTTTTTGGTATTATTCTTTTTGAATATTTTTGATGATTATTTTGAGTAAACTGAGTTGATTTTAAGGTTTGGATTTTTTGGTGAAAGGAAATATTCGGAAAAATTAGGGCTAAGGGTTTATTTGTGGAAAATGAGTTGAGACAATTTTTGTGTTCATTGAGTAGAATTTAGGGTTTGAGTTATTTTGAAAAAAAGAGAAATTCAGCCACTGCATTATTTTGTTTCATCACCTCCATTAGCCGATTTTTTGCTTTTGTTATTCGCCTTCATCGATGACCACACCATTTCTGCAGCACAAACATCAATAATTTAAAATAATAACTGAGTTCTTTTGAAATAATTTTGCAGCACAAACTTTTAGGGGAGTTTCTTTTGATAGAGAAGTTGAATCTTGCTTAAAATTTGTTGGATTTAGTTATTTATGAGTAATGTACAATTTAGTGACTTGATTAGCAATTTAATTTCTATTTGTACTTGATTATTAGTATGTATGTGTAGTAATTGCTGAACAATTTAGAAAGTTTTTTCAAACTTATATGAATACAAACTTTTATGATCAATTTTGATTTCTTTAATACCTAATTATTTATATATCCAAACTGTACATGCATCTTGAATTTTTGGAATTTCACAAGTCCCCGAGTTGAAACTTATCATACACATATCTTATATTAGGAATTTGTGGATTATTGTCATATGTTCATTGTAATTTGTAATTTTGTAAATGCATCTTGTAATTTTGTACTTGCATCTTGTAATATTATAATTTGTAATTGGATTATAACCAATTTATCTTCATTTTACATGCTTACAGTTATTATTTATAATCTTTTAGAGTTTTATAGCACTTAATATATCCATTTTATAATTATTATATTAATATATATTAAAATATTAATATTCTGCATAATACCGCGTAATCCGCATAATCGGCGCGTAATCCAATTATGCGTTATGCGGTTCTCGACCGCACTTATACTGAAAACGCATTTGAGAACAATTGATACATACACAATCCAATCTGACCTGAAAACTATCACTACCACAAAATGGGGGTGTAAACAACCCAAGCTCGAGCAATCTCATTAAGTGCCGAATCAACATTTGTTTGTTTGATGACTGTCGTAATTGAAAGTTTGAACTTAGTATCATGTGGTTTTAATTGTTTGTGGTATTAAAAAAAATGCTTATTATGTCAAAACTCTTTCACTTTTTTTGTGAGTTCATATACCACTATAAATAAAATATTTTATAATTTTTAAGACATTTAAAACATCACGTAACCTTAAAAAATATGCTTGCACATGTATCTGTATTGAGCTTATTCAAAAAAAAAAAAAAAAAAAATTGAGGGAGCTGCTAGTTCATTTGACAGCCCTCGACAGGTACGAGCACATTATGATGAAAGAAAAAAGCAGAAAGAAGTGTTAAGGAGTTGGTGTTCATTTCTTGTGAATAATATGCTGGGGATATCATAATTTGTACTTCTATAATTGGCAGGGGTTAGATGGTGAAGCTACTGAGCCAATGATCAAAGAATTGGAAGAGGAAAGGGAGGAATCACAGGACCCTGAAGTTGAATTTGCAATAGCAGGTGCTGTCAGGGAATGTGAAGGGCTTGAAATCATTTTGAGTATGATCCAGGTATGTTTCCATTTTGTCTGTTGGATATTATAAACTTCCTTAGGGTGAAAGAAATCTTTCTTATTTAACTTGTCGTTTCTGATACATTTGCTGGGTGTTTACAAGATATTCTTATTGGCGCCTGATACCTATTATATTTTGAAACCTATTATATATTTTCAACTATGTTACATGGAGACAAGAAAAAGGGCAAGCAAGTGTACAAGGCTCTCGCACTGAAGGGTCTGGGGAGGGTTTTATGTACGTAGCTTTGCCTCTGATTTGTAGAGGCTGGGTTCGAACCCTTGACCCCATGTGTCGCAGTGGAACAATTTTACCATTACTCCAAGGCTGTCTTTTACACAACAATACCAATATGCTGCAAGACATGCATCCAACATGACATGTCTTTATGATAGAGAGTTGTGTGACATAGTTTTCCACCATTTACCTCTGATATGTGCATGTGTAGAGTTTAATGTAGTCGGTTCCCTGAGATCTTTCAGTACTGTGTGGATTCAATCTATGAAATATTTTTTTGTAATATCTTTCTAGTTTATCATATTGCATTCTTCAGATGGACTGTTTCTGTGCTTTAACATTCAATTCTGTTGTTCCTAACTGCGAATCTTTTGGCAGCGTTTGTGTGATGATGAATTGAAGTCTAACCAGGAAGAATTGAGTTCGGTTCTCAATCTTCTCATGTACTGCTGTAAGATACGAGAGAATCGACGGGCATTATTGAAATTGGGGGCCCTGGGTTTGCTTCTCGAGACTGCTAGGCGTGCCTTCTCAGTAGATGCTATGGAGCCAGCTGAGGGCATCCTTTTGATTGTAGAGAGCCTTACTGTGGAAGCTAATGAAAGTGATATTGGCATCACTTTCAGTGTACTTACTGTTAGTAATGAAGAAAGCGGTGCTGGTGAACAGGCCAAGAAAATAGTTCTAATGTTCCTGGAAAGACTTTGTCATCCTTTAGGTTTAAAAAAATCAAATAAGCAGCAGCGAAACAATGAGATGGTTGCAAGGATCTTGCCATACTTAACATATGGCGAACCAGCAGCAATGGAAGCAGTTATCCAACATTTTGATCCTTACTTGCAAGACTGGGGCGAATTTGATCATTTGCAAAGAATGTATCATGATAATCCAAAGGATGAGAATTTGGCTTTAAAAGCAGCTAAGCAGAGGTCAGCTTTGGAGAATTTTGTGCGTGTGTCAGAGTCACTGAGGACAAGTTCCTGCGGGGAGAGGCTGAAGGACATTATTCTAGACAAGGGGATTCCCAGAGTTGCTGTTAGGCACTTGTGTGATTGTTTTGCAGTTGCTGGACAGGCTGGATTCCGGTCAAGTGCTGAATGGGCATACGGTCTAAAACTGCCATCAGTTCCACTGATCTTGTCCATGTTGAGGGGTCTGTCAAAGGGTCATTTGGCTACACAGAGGTGTATTGATGAGGAAGGGATCTTACCTCTCCTTCATGCTCTAGAAGGGGTACCTGGAGAGAATGAAATCGGTGCAAGAGCTGAGAATTTGTTGGACACGCTGGCAGACAAGGAGCATAATAACAATGGCCTCTTGGGAGAGAAAATACACAAGTTACGGCATGCTACAAGGGATGAGATGCGTCGCAAAGCTCTCAGAAAAAGGGAGGAGTTGCTTCAGGTAACGTTTTGATCTGAATTAAGATTTTCTTTTTTCCCCTCTAATTTTCAAGAAAAAGGAACATACATTTTCTTACATAAATTTAGTGGTAACATGGAATGGAACTGCACTGTTTTTCCTTTGATGCAATGAATTTCAAAACCGTGAATTCCTCATAACATATCTGCATGTCTGTTGATATTATATTCTATCATCCTCTTATCTTTTATTATTTTAATCACTATAGGCCTCATAGGACATAGGTTGATTACTTTTGTTAGATATCGAAGTTTGTTTGCCTTCCCCCCCCCCCCCCCCCCCCAACAACCAAAAAAAAAAAAAAAAAAAAAAAACTTTTCATGATGCTGCTGGATCTAAGAGTTCTCTGTGGAAAAGGTAGATTTTTTTTTTTTTTCTTTTCAGTTGCAGTTACAAGGGAATTGGATTACTATGTTGCTTTTATTCTTACTTTTGCTCGTATCGTAGTTATCTTTGATCAATTTGACTTCATTTCTGGTTTTTTGCATGAAAAATGATGTTTACAGCAATGTTGAAAATAACGCGATATGAAACCCGTTATATTGCGTTACGTAACCTAATGGAACCCCAGCGCTACGTAACAACTGGAAATAACTCAATAAATTGTAACAATACGTTTTTTATGTTATTTTACGTTATATTAAATTACGTTATATTATGTTTTTTACAATTATTTTTTTAGTAATTTCTATATTATTGTTGATTATTTTGATTATTAGCGAATTGTTGTAATTTTATTATTTGATTAGTTGTTGGCTTATTTGATTGCTTGTAGAATTACCAACTTGTTAATTTGCGATTGTTTCCTTATTCGGCGGTAATTTCTCTCCTGTTGATCTTATTTGTTGATTCTATTGAATTTTTAACTGAACTGAAATCAACAATTACAAATAAGATAAATTGAACATTACAAAATATAAATCACGGCAATGATAATAACTGAAATTGAAATTAAAAAAATTAGAATATTGTTTTTTTTGTTTAAATGATGACTTGAATTACGGTTGCAGACTTAATATAATTTATGAAGATAAATATGAAAAATATTGTAAAACTTAATATAAAATTAGAATAGATTATGATTATAAAATGGTTTTATATTCTTTTTTAGATATTTTAAATTTATTTTTCAATTTATAAAAATTATTTCATATAGTTTATATTTATTTTTATTAAATAAATAGAAATTTGCATAACCTACGTTATGTGTTACGGTATATACACTACAACCTATTAGGCAAAACGTTACCATTATCACTATTTTAAACATTGGTTTATAGTTCATAATGATAGACTTTTTTAGGCATCTTTACTGTATAGTTAAATCATATATGAGTTAATTCTTCTACCAGGTATATACTAATCTCTCTCTCTATCTTGAATAATACAACTTTCTCCGGTTACAATGGCTGAAATAATAAATGTTTGAAAGAGTTTTATGTTGCTTATTTAAATCTTGCAACTGGCGATTACTTTCTCACTTAATAGCTGTTTGTGTGGCTAGTTCACTGGAACTTAGTTCAGTTACATTGAGTGCAAAAATGCTGAGATCACTTTTCTTTGTTCTATTTTAGGGGCTTGGGATGCGACAAGAGTTTGCTTCAGATGGAGGTGAGCGTATAGTTGTCTCCCAACCTGCAATTGAAGGTTTGGAAGATGTAGAAGAAGAGGAGAACGGTTTGGCTTGCATGGTATGTCGAGAGGGTTATACTCTGAGGCCAAATGACATGTTGGGTGTTTACTCTTATAGCAAGCGGGTGAACTTGGGCCGAGGGGACACTGTTTACACAACTGTCAGCCATTTCAACATTATACATTTTCAATGTCATCAGGAGGCCAAAAGGGCAGATGCTGCCCTGAAGAATCCCAAGAAAGAATGGGAAGGAGCTACTTTAAGGAACAATGAAACTTTGTGTAATTGCATATTTCCCTTGAGGGGCCCAGTTGTTCCTCTTGCTCAATATGTTCGATTTGTTGACCAGTACTGGGATAATCTCAATGCTCTTGGACGTGCTGATGGTAGCCGGCTTCGGTTGCTGACTTGTGACATTGTTCTGGTATGTATCTACTTCCACTCTTAGTAATTGAAATTGGGAATTGGTTTTGAGATTTTAGTTTTAGGATAATTTTTTTTTTTTTTTTTAATGGCTATACCATCTGAAAGATTAGGGAGACTACATTTTTGGCATGCATTACAGATTCTTTTCCCTAGGCTCTTGGTGTATGGTCTACATGTTGCTTGTTGCTGAAAGTTTATCTATTTGATTAATGCTCTAACTTTTAAAAAGAAAGATGATGCAAGTTCACATCATAATATCAGTTACCATTCCCTAATTTAGGTTTCTAATGTACTTGAATTTGCTCTGTTGGATAGAATTCAGTTACCATTTAGTCCCTGTTGATTTCCAAGGGTGTGCTTCTACATATGTCCATCTTTTTTTTTCTTTAAATTGTTGTTTTTATTATTCAAAGACACAAAAAGATAAGTTGCACTGTAATTCCTTGATTAATTAATCCAGTCACCATCATGCATGATAGTTCTCAATATTTACTCCTCGGTTACATATTGAAACGATCATCTTATTTTTCCATTTTAGTTTTAGTCTGTATCATGCACATTGGATGGAGGTTGTTAACAGTATCTTATGCAATCTTTGAAGTAGAGACAAATATTTAATTTTTTGGTATTATGTCCTATTAGATGTTGGCTCGTTTTGCCACTGGGGCTTCATTCAGCATAGACTGCAAAGGGGGTGGCAGAGAGAGTAATTCTCGTTTCCTTCTATTTATGGTCCAAATGGCCTCTTACCTCCTTGAGCAGGGAAGCTCTAACAACCAACTGCAGCGTCGCTCTATGGCCAAGTCAGTCTCTGCCTACCTCTCTTCCTCTATCACCACTGATTCACAGACCAGGCCTTCCTCCTCTCTCGCACCAGCTCGCTTTTCATCAGGTCCGTCTGACGAGACTGTTCAGTTCATGATGGTTAATTCTCTTCTCTCTGAGGCCTATGAGGACTGGTGTCAGCACCGACCTGCATTCCTGCAGCGGGGTATCTACCATGCTTACATGCGGCACAAGCACGGACATTCCACCCTCCGGTTGTCATCTGATTCACCATCTTCCTCCAGCATAACCAAACCTGATGCAGGTTCTTCTATGGACCCAAATGACAGCAGCAAGCTCTTTTCTGTCATCCAACCAATGCTCGTGTATACTGGCTTGGTTGAGCAACTGCAGCGGTTCTTTAAAGTCGGCAAGAGTTTTGGCACTGGACCTAAGGAAGAGTCCGAAGGAGATAACAGGGGTCTAGAGAGGTGGGAAGTTGTGATGAAGGAGAGGCTGCTGAATATTATAGAGATGGTGGGGTTCTCCAAGGATCTTCTTTCATGGCTTGAGGACATGACCTCAGCTGCCGACTTTCAGGAGGCATTTGATGTGATGGGAACACTTGGGGATGCACTGTCAGGTGGGTTTTCCCGCTGTGAAGATTTTGTTCAGGCAGCAATCCTTGCTGGGAAGAGCTGAGAGGAGAATATTATGTTGGGAATGGAGGAATCAAGGAAGGGTTATACAATCTACAGTCATCTAAATTTGATTTGTATACCAGGTAACTTGTCATATATCTGAAGGCGCACACACATATTGAAGGGTGAAATTTGTATTGAAATATTACTAGTGTTTTATGTGGGTAAGAAAAGTCCTCCCCAAAGATATATATATATATATATATATATATATAGAGAGAGAGAGAGAGAGAGAGAGAGAGAGGTTCAATGATGACAAGTTGCTGTTACGCTACTGTGTTTATGTTCTGCAACTTCTAGATAAATTGGCTAAATGTAATGCTTAAACCCAACTTTGTATTGGCTTCGTCACCACATTTTATACTCCATGCAACTCTATTTATGCATACTGGAGGGATGGTCTGCTTGCTTCCGGAATGGGTAGCCAGTATGGTAAGCTTATGTCAATAGCACCATCATTAGTGTTTGTGGTAAGGCTAAGTTGCAGCTGCCAAACCAATAGCCTACATTCCTTATTGCCCAATAGCCTACATTCCTTATTGCTCCCATTTATTTCACAATATATAAAAAAAACATGGGAAACAATATCGATGTAGGAGAGTGTGGCCAAATGAGCTCACCAGAAAGAACACTGAAAACTGAAAAACAAGATTGTGCTTACAGATTTTTGTGTTGCTGGTGTCACCTTTGTGTTTGATCTCATACTTGCAAGGATGTATTTGATCTCGTACTTGGAAGGAAGTGACATGAACATTGTTACCTTTATTGGATATTAATGTTTAAAATTCATCCATAATAAACGTGTGCAATCATAATAAATGTGTTGTGAAGCGCGAGGTGATGCATCTCAATCAAGGATAAACTCTCTTCGTTAGTTTGGTGCTGTAATAATCCTGATTTGTATCGGTTTATTTCATATTATTCGTATCAGTATGGAAGGATATTGATACGAACAGATACTAAGTAAATTGAGTTATATTTTTTAATTTAGTTTTCAATTTTAAATATTGCAGAGTAGGGATTTCTTATTTTGATATTTTTCTTGAATATTTCTGGATCGGTTGATTTTCGAAAAAATATTCGATTAAAAAAATTAAACTAAATCAAGAATTTAAATTTTAACCTCCTCTCAACTTCAAAATTATCTCCAGAAGTTCAACAATAATCCTTGCAACAGGAGACATGAATACATTTTTAAATCTTTTAAATTTGTGATTTTTTTATGTATTCACATCATATATAGTATCAGAGACATTATCAAACTTTTTTCAAAATTATAAATACTCAAATTTTCGTATTCACATCATATATAGTATCAGAGACATTATCAAACTTTTTTATAAATACTCAAATTTTCATTTATCTTGAGTTTCATTGTATGTATCATATTATACATGTTATATATGTGCAGAACATATCGCTGTCCAGATATATATAAGAGTCCATATATACATAATAGTCTATTGTAGAACTTGGAACTTTTATAATTTCTGCATCTTAACTGATCTCATTCCAATGCTATTAGAAAGATGATTTGATAATTTACAATTTGTCCAACTATATCAGATCTTAATTTAGCTATTTATCTAGTCAAAAATTACTTAGAAGTTACATCATTACTGCTGCACCAGATCAGTAGCTCAGCAGCAACATATTCATAGTAGAGTAGCCATACGTTTTATTATAGAACTCAAATTGTGCTCAATCAAGTTTCCTTGGGAGCGAATTTAATTATCTACGACTGATATAAATCCTAAATTCTAATTTAATATTTATCATGGTCAAATTGGACCTGAAAGATCCTTTGCTACTATATCAGGTCCATAGTAGAATAATCATAATTTTTTGCTTTAGAAATCCAATTTGGCTCATTCAAGATTAATTGAAAATATGAATAAATTCTCTACACTATATAAAATCTTAATCTCTAATTCTTTTTTGTGCTAGCCAAACGAAACCTGGAAGACTAACTTGTCCATTGAGTTACAGCAATATAAGCACATATATCATGTCAGTGTATATACTACTTGATTAATGATATGATACACGCGTGCATGTTCATTAAATCTTATTATTACCTGTACATATTGATTTTAGACATGTCATAGCTTATGTCTTGGCATATATTCCATGTTCGTGCATATACCACTTGATACAAGATATGATATGTATGCACACATATTTAATTATGCAGATTATTACTTGTACATATTATTCTTTCTTAGAAATGATACTTTACGCGCATGAACATGTCCTGTAATTCTTGAACCTACTAGTATTACTCTTGTACCTATCAGTATTGCTGTTCATGTTGTTTCATATTCACATGGCCATTAATACATGTACCTTTATTAAATATAACACCTCAATACAGTGATACTTAGCGTATACTATGTTTCATAGGATCTTCATTTTGTGTGTGTGTGTGCGCGTGTGTCTATATATATATATATATTACTTTGGTTTGTATATGCTTATGTATTATTCTAGTTCTGTCCGTGGAATCCGGACACTCTTGTATATATTCAATACTTTTGTTTTAATCTTATATTGTATTTGATCTACATGAGAAACCTTTTGATGTACATATTGTTTATCATTTTCATATATCTATTTTTGGATATTGCGGTATTCATGTTTGTGATATTGTGCACATAGATTCAGATCTGTGGTACATATCTCATATTGTGCGCTTCTATATCTCTTTCTCATGATTGTATGAGAAAAAAAATGGTTTCGTGCAATTCGGTATTGAGAGTGCCCACCAATGATACCCTATCATTATTGGGACACAATCTCAGACCCACCAGTGTGATTTGACGCGTCACAAAGTGGTATCAAATCGGCCAATATAATATTAATTGACCTATGACCTTACGATTCTACCACATACATACAAACAATATCCATTAACATTTTATTGTTTCCCTATCTTGTTTTATATCTCATTCATTATTTTTTATCCTGATTCCATCCTTATTCTTTTATTTCTAGAGAAATAACTTCCCATCGTCAAGAGAGGACAACTCAGGGGCTCCTCGGGGGGGTGTGACCAGATGAGGAAGTTTATGCATGCCATGATGGTGCGCAATGCATTGCTTAAGATAGGACTTGAGGCAGCACTAGCCTAAAATGTCCATCTTAAAAAACAATTTTCCAGAAAATAAGTGAAGTCATATATCATACAACACTTTATTGGACGGATTAAACATACAACATAAAATGTGTCGATTTCTTCTTTTCCTTAAAAATACATGTATTTTCATACGTATCACGCCTCGACTCTTATAATTCATTAAGTTGAAGTTTTTTTTAATGGGCATGCAGAGTTTAAATCCAAATTAACTATTTTAATTGACCAATACGCTTTATGTTCAATTTCAACTAGGAGACAAGAAGTTTTTCTGTAAACTATTCGATACAGAGATATGTCTAAGGATGTCTTATAAGCTGTACTATAAGCCCATAGAGCATCAACGAATCGAAATGACTTGCGAAATGATGCACCGTTTTCTCTAAGATTTGTTCCTTCCCTATTAGCAAGCTAGATGTTTGATTGTGACTGATACGGTGTGGAGATTTTATGCGTGATCTGGTACTTTTTAATCAAATTCTCAAAGGCTCTATTGTAGAAATGGAAACTCTCTGAGAAATCGCAAATCTAGATAATATGTGATTTTGAGAAATTTGATTATGGTATATTGATCATTATTCTGACATGATGCAGCTTCCACCCTCCAAACATTATTTGATTTTTTTTTTTCAGTTATACACCAATGGATCGATATGTTGTACTGGGCATGGTTGGTGACTTTGATGATGACTCGATCTCCTTCTCGGGTATAGATGGTTGGCCCGGGGTACATAACATTAACAGTAACAATGGGTTTGGCATGAAGGAATCTACTCACATTCTTCACTACGATCTGAGCACTAAGCACCGAGCAAGCAGGTACATGAATGAACACATTGAGATATTGCAAGTCTCAAGTATGTAAAGATTAAAAGTAGCTATTACTTGCATCAAACTGATACTTCTTAATGGTAGCCTCTGAAGGAACAGAGCTAAATGCAACAAAGGATACGAAGAGGAGGATGAAAGACCGAGCAGAGGTGAGACCTATTGTACAAGAACCAGGTGCTCTACGATGGGTGAAAGGATACATTGATTCTTCGTATATTTATTATATGGATGGTTGTTAGAGCCGAAAATGGTTATGGTTGGATAAGCTAAGGTGCAAGGGTTGCATACTCATGCTTGTAAGCAGAACGGTGGAGGAGACTATAAAAAAGTTTGACATTTTTTGTTTGTGATTGCATGGGAGTAATAAAATCATGCTGAGCAGTTTGAGGGGTATGTGAGGCCAACCCATGGATACCCCATGGATACCCTAGCCAAGGAAAGACCTTTATATTTGTCTTAAAGACAAAGGAGATGGATGAAGAGATGCACTTTGTGTAGGTTCTCAGAAAACAAAACTCTCTATATGGTTTCTTATTTTTGAGAATTCCAGGATGTAGTCTCAGTAGTAGTCACTCTCAGTAGTAGAGCCACTTCTAACTAGTAAACTTTGTAATTGATGAGTCACCATGCTCTCCATGTATTATTAAATATTTTGGTATGGCTCTTACACTAGTCGCCAAGCAAAGTATACCTAGTCCAAACTCTGCTTCTCTTGCTCATGTGAGGTTGACCGTGGTCTTAGCCATCGGCAACAGATCTCTCTCCATCATGTTTTCCAGAAAAAAGACCATTGCCAGGATAGTAGGAGTGCAACTATCACCTTCATCTTGAGGCAGAAGATAAGTTGTTTTTTTGGGGAACGGTGGCCCACTGAATATTGCAAATATTAACGTCGTACACTGATGCGGCTAATTCATTAACAGTCAGCTTAGATTCGATTTTCAATAACTAAAGATGATGAAAGGATATAAAGTAATTCAAAACCAAAAGGTTGCATAAAAAATTGCATGAGAGATTACAAGCAAAATAAAAGAAAATTACAACTTCTGAAAACGGATTACAAGGGTAAGGAAAAGACGCAACTCCTTTTCCCTTTTAATTTTGTGAGAACTTTAGGCAGTCTGGCATCTTCCATTGACGATCCGAATGTCATGTCGACTGATTTCTCCAATACCAAACTATGGCCAGAGGAGAAAAAGATGGAACTCCACTCTCTGGATTTTCCCTGAATCTCTATCTTTTTTATCTCTAACAGTCTCGTGACGTTTTCTTTCAGTCTGTGAAATTCTCTTCCGTGGTTCCTCTCCTTTTTTTGTTGAGAGAGAAGTCTTCTTTTTTTAGACTCTGGGAATTCTTTTTTTTTTGACTCTCCCTTCTCTCTATTTAGAGAGGCGATTTTATCGATCTGGAAAGGTAACCGCTCCCGTAAGTAGAGCGCAAGCGCGATGTGGAGTACGAACCCGAACTTGGAGTGCAGCACGCGTGAAGCGAATTGCACGAAGCAAGCTACGTCCTAGAGCGCATGCGTAGTGCAACGCCCCTTGCAGATGTGCGCGCAACACTTCTGGGGCTCGTGCGCATGCCTCTTGCGGGTGCGAGTGTAGTGCCCCTTGCAAGGGCACACGTGAGTGCCCCTTGCGGATGCGTGCAACGCTCCTTGTGGGGTCACGTGTGCGTGCCCCTTGTGGGTGCGCGCGCAGTGCCTCCGGGGCACGCATGCGTTCTCCTTGTGGGTGCACGCACAGTGCCCCACGTAGGGACACGCGAGCGTGCCCCGTGCACGTGCATGCTCCTTGCAGGTGCACGTGCAGCATCCCATGCAGGGGCATGTGTGCGTGCCCCTTGCGGGTGCACGCATAGCGCCCCATGTAGGGGCGCGCTTGTAGCATCCTTACAGCACGTGTGTAGCACTTTTGAGCGGGCGTGTGCCCCTACAGAGGCCCTTTGGAGCACGCGTGTGTCCCTTGCGGGTGCGTGCAGCGCATTCGTGGGCACGCACAACACCCTCTGAATCATGGGCATGCATGGTAGGTTCTAGGTGTGCACGGTGCACCTTGGGCGTGCGCAATGCTGCGGACATGTGTTGCGCCTCGAGCGCGACCCCATTTGGGATAAAACGGTGGAAGAGATATGATCAAATAAAAATGTGATTCATACTATTCGTAATTTTTTTTTGTATTTTTTTACAGAATCAGAGACACAGAATACAGATACCAGGAAAATGTTGTGGGGTTTTGTACCTGAAGAGCCGCGAAATGGCGGTGTATGCCGCTAATTCGGGGCCAAAATAGGGTCGTACACTTGTTTTTTCAGTGCACTCCAAATGCTTATTTAGTCTTGTTTACTTTCCTGTATCTGCATTTTCGTGTCCCTGCACACTCAACACACACTGTTAATCCTGTAAAACGTCAGAAAAGCAAGAAAAATACTGTTGATCCGCGACAACGGCACCAAAAAACTTGATGTGATATTTACTGCAAGCACACAATATCGGTGTAGCACTGTACAGGTCGTCCTACAGGGATCTAAGGTGTTTTTGCGTTCCTTACTCTTTCCTTAATCTAACGGACTAACTATGAGTTTTTAGATTGGATTTGTTACTATCTAAATAGCCTAGGATTTAGAATCCACTAATTTCCAACCATATTCTTACTTCTATTATCTTCTTCTATCATAAAAATTTGATCTTTTTAGTTTAATTTTTATTTAAAATACCCTAAGGATGAGCTATCAAGTGGTGTGCAAGTATAACTCATCAAAAATACTACTTTTCATAAAAAAATAAACTAAATCTTAAGATAATTCAATGAAAAAGATAAAATCAACAACCCCAAACCCTAACTAAGTATAGGCTATCAAGAAACTTAATTCAAGTATAACTTATCAAAGTCTTATTCTTCGAGTTCTTGTATTTTAATCTTTTTATAGAAAAATTATGTCTTTATTTATTTTATTTAAGAAGAAAAATATAGAAAGCATTTACATGGTGGATCGTAGCTTCATCTATATCCTAGAGCTAAACTAATTAGCTACTCATATTTTTAATAAGCAAAATCAAATTTTTATTCATGAATATGGTTAACCCTAATCTAGAAAGCAGTAAAACCTAAACTAGAAAGCGATTAACTCTATCTAGAAAGCAAGTAAAGATCTCAAAACAATGGCTTACCTCTGGAGCACGGTGTTGTAGCCGTCACCCTCAGCAAATCTCTAATTTTATTAATGAGAAAACGAGTACAAAATTCCAGGATTCTTTCTAGAATACAAGGATACGGCCAATATATAGGCTTTGGAAAACGAAATCCAATTCTAATATAATTGTGAAACCACAAAACTACAACGAAGTTACGGGAGAAAACTGGAACGGTGGGGCTCACATTAGGCCGCCATTTAGCTTAAATTACCGCTAATTAGAGGCTCAAATAATGAATTAATTTCTGAATTTTCTTCCGCTCGAGTACTGTCTAATTTTGAGTTTATTGTGATGACTGTAATGTATTTTGACTCTCTGCAGTATCGTGGTCTCGTAGTCTCGCCCACTTTAGAATTTTTTCGGACTTTGATTTCCTACTCCAACTATGATTTCATATTATCTCCTTGTATGAATCGGATTATTTGAAAAAGACACTAAAAATACCCGATAATATTTATTTATATACAAAAATAGATAAAGTATGGGAGGAAAGATACAACATATGATACTCATCATCATATTACAGCCAAAAAAATGGGCAAAAAAGTAAAAAATAAACAATAAATTTTTACTTAGAATAATAATAAATTCTTTTTCCTTACATTCAATAAAATTGTAGCCATATGAACTAATTGAAATTTTTATAAGAAAATAACTATTAAAGATGTTATACATCTTGTAGCTCTGCATACTCTTGAAAATGCATTATGTCATGCTCAGTTTCCGACGAGTTTACCTCTAAGTAACAATCTGCATCTGATCATGTATAACCAAGATCGTCAGTAAAGTGATCTAATAATATATAACAAAATATATAAAAATAATAATATCTCTGTAACATACAAAATCATGTATAATTAAAATTATTGGAAATCTTATATTTTACAACTTTATTTGTCAAATCAATTAGTCTCATAGTCAATATCTTTTAAATTTAGAAATTTAGAAAGGTATGAACTTAGCTTGTATGAATGCATCTCTGTGTACTCTCGAAAAAATAGAACAGTAATTTGATCAAAGCCTATCCCAATCCTTCCTAAAAGGAAAATAGTGGCGTAGTTTTGATTGGAGCCTATCTCAACCTTCCCACATAGGAAACAGTGGTAATTTTGATTGGAGTCTATCTCGATCCTCTCAAAAAGGAAAACAGTGG